>JAVTVY010022951.1:0-97372 GCA_036873755.1 Hanleya hanleyi
ACATTTAGATCCTACCCACTGCTTTGCAATCTACTTTGATTCGAATAAATTGATGGATGTGCGTGTCATTGTCAATCAGTCTTCCGAAACTTCAAGCTCTTTGTTCTTTATTACATTCTAAACCACCAGGGTGATGCGAGAGGTACAACCTATTTACAAGAAAGAGTAGATGTAAACACATTTTTTTTCAATTTTACAATTATTACAATACTACTATTTTCATTGGTGATTATTATACAATATTAACAACGAACATAAATTATATGTTGACAAATTATACGTTAACTCGCTCAGCGTTGGACCCGGCCCCACGTCCAAAAACGACCTGTCCGTATGGGCCGTTCTCTGCAGATGAATACGACCGGTCTAAATTGGTCAGCGAACAACTCTATTCGCACCGCGGTCGAAAGAAAGTTTTGGAACGGTCCAAAAGGACCAGACCGAATGGACCGGGCCAGCGTGGACTTTCGACGGCGCCGACAACAAAATCTGACTGCAGCACTTCCCAATCCAGACGAGACGGAGAAAGCGCAACCATGGTCAGAGAACTTTAATAGTGCGTTGATTCACTAATCATTTAGTGGGTTGAACCAACCCCAGCAGTATACTCAGTTTTCGTACAGTCTTGTATGGGTTACCTCTAAGAGGTTTTATTCGATTAGTCAGAGAGATACAACGATTTATGTCATCACAAAAAAATACCCCCAATAGTCAGTAAACTTAGTCAAGATATAGCGTATTTTCGATTGCATCGTCCAGTGAACATAATCCAAACAGGCATTTCTTGAAATTTAACTACTTGGGTAAAAGACTGGAAATAACTGGAGATACACAACGCTTTACGTTCACGGAACCCCCTTGCATTTTATATCAATCTACAGAATCTAAAGCCACCAAACTATTCAATTGCCCTAGTGCAGTCAAGGAGTTTGGCTGGAACTTATACACGTCTGGAAGCTATAGTTGAGATTTTGAATCGCCGAACTTTATACACCACACAAGGATATCGTGAACTTGAAAACTTGATATAGTGAGTAATGAAGACTCAAAACACACTGCGGATGAAGGGACCTAAATAGTCGATAAACCTAAAGGCAGACCAGTCAGAAGATAATCCTGACTGCCATGAAACAGTGCGTTATTGATTTTACCTCACCAAGAACAAAGTCGTTAAAACAATCCGCCATTATGACAGAATTACCCTTCCCCATAAGAAGTTCTAGCACATTTCAAAAGAAAATTACTAAACAAGTACTGGTTATTAGGAATTGAGTATAAGTACTCCATCACGGAATACGTCTACTTACTCACAGATTGCATTCGCTTTGGACGACTTACTTAACTATAAACTTAATGACAAAAGAGATGAACTGTCACTTTCTGGCGAGTAATATTCCAGAGAGACCTGCATATGGCGTATACATATCTTGTCTAGTAACATTTGCTAGATCCTGTTTGAAACGTGACGAATTTAATGAACGTCACAAGAAATAATTGGAGAAACTTGTAAAACAGGGCTATATACCACCAAGCTCCTCCAGTCAAAGTTTCTCAAATTAGGCGACGCATATCGCACGCTGATAGCAAAATACGAGCGTAGCGTGCACGATATTAGGCGTTACGTTTCGTAGCTTGTGCCTAAATCCGTTTAATCCGGGACTAGAGGCCGTATACACTCTATCTATTTCATAACTATTCATAGTATTGTTTAATATCTTCATGGTGTTCATATGAACAGGCACAATCAAATCGCATCTGATATATAACTTCTCTAGTTAACGAGTTATTTAAGGAAATGATATGGTTGAGAATACTGATGTATATATGATATATATGTCTTGCCGGCATTATTGAAAAATGTTGACCGTTTCTCTCTTGTGGGGAACTAGGCAATGTTTATTTGTTATTTTTTGTGTTAATGTTGTTAAATGAATATGATCATTAGATTATGGATACGGAAATTCCCTAATGGCTGAAATATTGAATGACGAAAGAGACGCTTGAATACATTGACAATTTTCGATCCAAGACTACACGATAACTGAGGTACGGTCTAACCTGTAGCCTGATATTCTGTACTAGCGTATAATTGTATGTTGTATCAAGCAATACAGTTTGAGAGAGGACGTCTACATATCCCTGGAGTTGGGAAACCTTTTCCAGTAATTGTGAACGTTAAATGTTTCTCATTTTGTAAGAGGTATCAAGTGTTGATGTGACTGCGGTGAATATGTTTAGAAACACAGAGGTAGTACAGTAAGTTTAATTAAAGTAATGGTTTTATTCTGATCATAGCTAAGTTCATGACCACATGGTCCAGTTTTCACAAGAAACAAGGCCAATTCCTTGAAAATATACTAATCTACACAACTTCTTTGTAGCTATTAAGCTAACAACATCTGTATTGCTCTGGAATCAACAACTGTTGTTATCCATAGAATTGCCGTGTGTATATAACTTGACTTCTAAATGCCCATCAGAGATATAACATAAATCTACAATCGTTACAAACTGTTAACTCTCGGGGGAAAAATAGATGTAAAGCTATGAATATGTTGTAGACATGACTTCAGAGGCGTATCACGTTGGGCACACCGGTTCTCCTCAGATCACCGAAGTCATGCTACGTTGAGCTCGGCAAATACTTGGATGGGTGACGGGGTGCTGTACTGGCTGGGCTGACCACTGTCCAGGATAATAGGAACTGTGGACACTCTCGTGTTCTGGCACATGTAGGCGCAGCCGTGATATGACTGAAAAAAATATTGAAAACGACGTTAAATCCTACTCACTCACTCACCCTTCAGAGGATGCGATTCATAATTTGTTCATATTTCAAGCCATACGATGCATCTGAAATCTCCAATTACAGAATTACGTATATAATCCTTCGGAATCTGTTGTAGGCCGGATGGATCTGGATCTCGATACTGTATATCTTTCATATGAACCAGATCGCTATGAAAGCATAAATATAGCTTATGTTGCCAAAATACAAACTGGTCTGGCATTACGTGGTGAACGACTGTGACATATTTGTACAGATTTTACATCTCCAAATCATATCCTGAGATATTGTGTCAGATTTAGTCAACCTGTACTGTTCGGCTCGAATACAAGCGTCTAGTCATTCAGTATTCAGCCGTCGTCCATTAAAGAATTTCCGTGTCCATAATCCAAAGACCTAATTCATACAATAGCATTAGCTCCAAATTAAATGAATAAATCATAGTACTAGGCTAGTTTCCTGCAAGAGAGAAGCGGTCTACAGTGTTCAATGATGCCAACAAGACATCATGATGGACCAAAAATATCAAATCCGTATCGCTGATCGTTATTCTTAATACATATGATTTTCGTTGTAAAGTGGTTATTTATAGTTTGATAGTATCTGAGTCACGCTTTGATTATGTCTGTTCATATGAACAATATGTGGGTTTTGAAATACATAGTTTTATACCAAGATGGATTTACCACGAACATTGATGGCAATACAGCATTGGGGATGTAATTATTTGTCGCTCGTTAACAGAATAGTGTGCTCTCAAAATTAAATCCATCCTTGTGTTGAAATAACTATACTAACTTGTATGTGGACAAGCATTGATAGAACCTATGCCAAAAATATGCTTGTGATATGACTTTACCTGCATGTTATTTGTCTTTCTCTGTCAATTTTATATTTTTATTTTCAGTGTTCGAAGATTATTCATCCGACGAATATAATAGAGATCACAGTAAACGAGGAGTAAGTGTATTATTATTTCATAGTTATTAGCATATGGAAATGATCAATTACAATAATTGCCTGTCCAGTTTCTGTATCAAGTATAGCACATTGTAACTAAAGATTTTGCGGAATTGTGACATTTCATCATCATTACGAAACGTATACTGACTTTTTGATTTGATGTTAACGAGTTCCCTTTTCCGGCTACATTGTAATATAATATTTGACCAGTATTGTGTTATCGATAATGATTAAGTTGACTTAGCATGAACCAGGTGAAAAGGTTTCTATGGCTAGAGCTGTATAGGAAGATATACAACTAGAGAGTAAACATCGTTATCCT
Organism: Hanleya hanleyi; assembly: GCA_036873755.1. Taxonomy (NCBI): domain Eukaryota; kingdom Metazoa; phylum Mollusca; class Polyplacophora; order Lepidopleurida; family Hanleyidae; genus Hanleya; species Hanleya hanleyi. The sequence continues at coordinate 4,074 of JAVTVY010022951.1, forward strand.
CTCTCGTCCTTATCTCGGCACATGGGTCGATGGGAATTAACCTCGGTCTGAACATATGCTGTAAAATTGTTTCTTGTCCTTATTCTCTACCCACCATCAGCTTAATATAATTGGAAAACAAATTGGACTTAAACACTTTGCCAGAATTCATAAATCACGATTATAGTAACAGTTGTTCTCGTATATCTTTTTCCGCCTGTCCAACACAGCATAATGTGGTGAGTATAATATTCTTCTTATATGTTTGCTATATTCATGGAAATGGCATAACCTTAAGGATGTCCGCTGGTGGTTTTTGGCTTTGGCAGCCATTTTGCCGGGTTCCCTATTGAGTTATCTCCCTTCCCTAGGTTAAGAGCTAGGGATTTCCTTCAAAAGCCTTCTAGCCGAGAATTTTGCACAGCAACATCCATCCAATTTGATAAATTTTTAATAGACATTGTGATTATCTGCAAACAGTTAGAATATAAGAAAAAGTTAAATACTATTTATATGAATTTTTCATGAATATGCTTCAAAACTAGGACTATTCCCCATGTTTTCTGGGTTATCAAATTGAGCATGGGTCAGTCCACTTAACGTTGTCTACAACTAAAAAATGCCCACCAACCTATATTTTTTTCTCTGTTTTTCCTCATATTACACACTTATGAATGCAACAACACACATTATTCAAAAAGTTAATTAATTTGATTTACCACCAGCGGACATCCTTAAGTTTTACAAACATTTGGTTTTTGATGCTGGTTATTTCAGTAAAGCAATATTACGAATTTTCTAAGTCACTGCTGATTCATAAATGTTAGAGAATTTATCTCTACTCCGTAAAACGTGCACTCGATACCTTTGCAGAACGTTAATTGTTCTCTTTTCAAATCCTCGGAATGTTTTTTCTCTCAAAAGTTTCATAGTTCTTGTTGCTCTTCTGTCCATATTTGTGTGCACAAAACCAGAACATAGTTTGTGATTAGCCACCAATGTAATCTGTCTTGGGTTACCACGTTTCACTTTTCTGTATTATTTGTTTTTCAAACAGGGACTGCGGGTGAGTACTCCTCTTTTGACAATTCAAAGTGTTGTGTAATGTAACTATAGTTTATCTCAACAATATTGCCATATTTAATTTCGAGTTACGTTAACTGATTAACTTATGCTTTGTGTTGCAATATCTATGGCGTTACGTTTCGTATTTTGTGTCTAATTCCGCTTAAATCGGGGCTGGAGTCGTATGAACCCTTGTGATTCTCATGGTGTCCATATGAACATCCTCAATCAAAGCGTGACTGAGATACATCATTCTCTAGATAACGACTTTAAAACGAAAATCATATGGAATAATATTACTGATCAGCGATACGGATTTGATATTTTTGGAACATCATGTCTTGCCGATCTCATTGGAAGCTGAAAACGGTTGACCGCTTCTCTCTTGCAGAAAGCTAGCATATATTTATGTATCCCATGTTTTTTTTATTTGGTGCTAATTCTGTTATAAGAAATAGGTCTTTGGATTATGAGAGCAGACAGTTTTCAATGGACGACGACTGAATATTGAAGTGTCCATCTAATTTTCTGGGGGAGGAGTACTGATCTACTTTGAGTAAATTAAAATTCTTTTAACCTTTAAATAATGCATACTATCTTAACGTTTTAAGGTGATATATCGGATTATCTATATAATGTATTAAATGTTTGTGGGTTATCTTTTGTTTTCTTTTTCTGATATCCGGATACGTGGATGCAGATGGTGAGTAACTAGCGATCAATTTTCGTTCAGTCAGCATAGAAACAATTCAATAAGTTAATGTTGTATCGTGAAGACTATATTTCATTCTTTAAAAAAATGTAAATTGACAACTCATTGAAACTGAGTTATATCATTTTATGCTGATTTTGATTCAACATTGATATTAATTCTGCATAATACTCATAATCGGCCGGGCTGTTTTAAAGGCTGTATAGGCTTTCATAAAGTAAATAATCATCTTGTAGGATTGCTTTATCAATCATAACACATGTACTATCTCTTCACGCCACCATTTGGACTTGCCGATCAATGACAGATGTGCATGGTAAGTTATAGTGTCTGTCTTCTCTTAACATTTATTTTACCATCTGATGAGCGACTTTTTTTGTCCCATGGACAGCACATAGAAACCCTTTATTCCACGCAGGACTCCACTGTGTCTTTCCTGGTTTATGGTGGTATATTCCTGTATTACTCGCTTGTATTTATGTTGGTTTAGCTTATTCATACTCATACTACTGTGCCCTATATATACCAAAATGTATGCCCTGTCTAGTTCGTATGTATTTCCTGATGATGGAAGAATAAGTGCCGAAGTATAGAGTATATGTCAAAATGACTTCAATCTTCGGAGTTTCATTCATTCTAATTTGTGTGAAACTAATCTGTGGTACTTCTGGTAGTATATTCCACATATCAGTTTACAATTTCGCAAATTATAGGACTATCAATTAGTTGATATGGAAATCATGCGAAAAACTACACTTTCATCCGAGGTAGTAGATCATATTTAGTACTGAAAGGATCCATAATCTGTTCCGTTTTCCAGTTTTCCAGATCCTAATTTCAATACATGATTATAAATTATATAATGGGATGGTTGCTCTACTTACAGGTACATCCAAGGGTGAGTATGATGTGATATCATAGTATTATGTGATACAGGGTTTCGTATGATGTGATAGAGGTCAAAGAATGATGTGATACAGGTCGTAGTATGATGTGATACCGTCATAGTATGATGTGATACAGGTCGTAGTATGATGTGATACCGTCATAGTATGATGTGATACAGGTCTTAGTATGATGTGATACCGGTCTTAGTATGATGTGATAGAGGTCAAAGAATGACGTGATACAGGTCGTAGTATGATGTGATACCGTCATAGTATGATGTGATACAGGTCGTAGTATGATGTGATACCGTCATAGTATGATGTGATACAGGTCTTAGTATGATGTGATACAGGTCTTAGTATGATGTGATAGAGATCAAAGAATGACGTGATACAGGTCGTAGTATGATGTGATACCGTCATAGTATGATGTGATACAGGTCGTAGTATGATGTGATACCGTCATAGTATGATGTGATACAGGTCTTAGTATGATGTGATACCGGTCTTAGTATGATGTGATAGAGATCAAAGAATGATGTGATACAGGTCGTAGTATGATGTGATACCGGTCTTAGTATGATGTGATACAGGTCAAAGAATGACGTGATACAGGTCGTAGTATGATGTGATACCGTCATAGTATGATGTGATACAGGTCGTAGTATGATGTGATACAGTCATAGTATGATGTGATACAGGTCTTAGTATGATGTGATACAGGTCTTAGTATGATGTGATAGAGGTCAAAGAATGATGTGATACAGGTCGTAGTATGATGTGATACCGTCATAGTATGATGTGATACAGGTCGTAGTATGATGTGATACCGTCATAGTATGATGTGATACAGGTCTTAGTATGATGTGATACCGGTCTTAGTATGATGTGATAGAGGTCAAAGAATGATGTGATACAGGTCGTAGTATGATGTGATACCGGTCTTAGTATGATGTGTTAGCGGCCTTAGTATGATGTGATACCGTTCAAAGTATGATGTGATCTAGGTCATAGTATGATGTGATACCGGTCTTAGTATGATGTGATAGTACCAGTCTTAGTGTGATGTGATACATGTCATAGTATGACGTGATACCGGTCTTTGTATATGATGTGATAATACCAGCCTTAATATGATGTGATACCGATCTTAGTATGATGTGATAATGTCATAGTATGACCTGATACCGGTCTTTGTATATGATGTAGTATAATGTGATACCGGTCTTAGTATGATGTGATAACGATCTTTGCTTTCTTCACATCTGCTATACACTCGATTCGCAATGAATTAAATACTACTATCGAGACGATAGTACTTGTACATACTGATTCCTTAAATTACGTTCTCAGCTGAGAAACTGATGCTCCCCACATAAATATACACATTGTACCATCAGAGTTGTTGGGTCTGTAGGTTCATATTACATCGCCTCAAATTACGCCATTGTATGTTCACATCACAATTGCACGTCTTTGAATCACTTCTGCTATACATGTACCGGTATGATGAAATTCCGCTGCAGGATCTGGGCCACGAGGTTCACCCGCTGTTGACAATAGCCAATTTGGCATACAGGCTAACAGGACCGTACATGTTGATGTGCTGAATAAGAACTTCCTTTCCTCGAACGTTTTTGTTTTTGGTTATACTAACTCACAAATCTCAGTCATATCCACTTGGGGATCCCAGTGATCCCATATGATCAAAGCTTTTCGATTCATCTGTGTAATTCGACCTATAAAGGTGGTGATTGGTATGTGTCGTCACGTCATTCAAAACTGTCCCCATGAACTTCTATAATGACAGCTTAGCTGAGAAACAGAAAGAACATAACATCAGAGAAACAATTGTTGCATAAATATATCTTTGGTTACAATACAATGTCCGCATGCGGTGTCATATAACGTTGCCGTTCCATGTTCCGATCAGCGTTGGTATTTATTGTTAATTGTAATATAGGCATTGTGGTGAAATTGTATGAGTTTTTATAAGTTTGCCTGCACCTACATGAATAACCATGCTGATATCAGGATAGATGTTTTAAGAAATCTTTTAGGTCTGATTCTTTAAATTGACGATATTATTGCTGGCTCGAACAGGAATACAATATTGCGATAACTTTGGATTATCATTGAAGTTGACAGTCTGCCACACATGATGAAATGATACTCTGCCACACATGATGAAATGATACTCTGCTACACATGATGAAATGATACTCTGCCACACATGATGAAATGATACTCTGCCACACATGATGAAATGATACTCTGCCACACATGATGAAATGATACTCTGCCACACATGATGAAATTATACTCTGCCACACATGATGAAATCATACTCTGCCACACATGATGAAATCATACTCTGCCACACATGATGAAATGATACTCTGCCACACATGATGAAATGATACTCTGCCACACATGATGAAATGATACGCCACACATGATGAAATGATACTCTGCCACACATGATGAAATGATACTCTGCCACACATGATGAAATGATACCCTGCCACACATAATGAAATGATACTCTGCCACACATGATGAAATGATACCCTGCCACACATAATGAAATGATACTCTGCCACACATAATGAAATGATACTCTGCCACACATGATGAAATGATACGCCACACATGATGAAATGATACCCTGCCACACATGATGAAATGATACTCTGCCACACATGATGAAATGATACCCTGCCACACATAATGAAATGATACTCTGCCACACATGATGAAATGATACCCTGCCACACATAATGAAATGATACTCTGCCACACATGATGAAATGATACCCTGCCACACATAATGAAATGATACTCTGCCACACATGATGAAATGTCATCTTTGTTGGTAAGACGATGTTCAATAAGCCTTAGTAAATATGTCACCTCATTATCGCGGATGTAGTATTCATTAAGGCAGTGAATTACACATGTTGCTTTGATGTAAAATTGTATTATATAACTATTGTTCTTCTACTTACAGAATTGCCCAGGCGGTGTAAGTAAATGAAATTTATGAAACGCTGATCGTTCTTTTTCTTATTGTACTTCCTGTGACATATTGCTTGTTGGCATCGTAATCGGTCGATAGTACAGTCAGTCAGTATAGACTCGAGTTTATATATTAGACAGTCGACTGTTTTCGCATTCGGCTTCAAAGAACTGAATCATCTGAGCAACAAAAAATCCAAAGGCTATAAATCAGAAAATCAAAAGTGGTCACGGTCGCTATCGATGAACGGAAAAGCATTTTTGTATTTCCTTCATTGAGGTTTCACTGACGAAAACAGAATCAGATTCAATTTCATGCCCCGCATAAAAGTCGAAATATAGCTCTCAGTTACGCTTTGAATGTTTGTGTCTTGTGAGCCTTGGTACTGAAAAATATAGTGCGCACTTGTTTGGCAAGCTCACCCCCTCTGTGACAAGTGGTTGTCATTTAATATGATACCATTAATGTGACCAATACGTGGATCCCTCATTCCGGTCAGGAACACACAACTGCATCTCCGTTTCACCAGGTATATATGCCTGCTTCAATCCTCAACTGTTTCGATCCTATGATTCTACACAAAAATTGTTATCCCTATGTACTGTTGACTGCTTCTGAGTATGTCATTTTTATACTAACTGATTAGCGATCTACGGATCGCAGGTAATCTTCTGTGGTATTTCAGCATTAATTCCTGAAAGTCAGTACTAATTATAAACTAGCTATTTTAGCCAACATTGTAATAGGCTGGATATGGTATTGCTGCTGACCATTTCTGGCTCCCGCAGACACATAGTAACTGACACGTCCATCCCTCTAGCCGTATCCATTGTTCTTAGTCCCAGTCTTTCTATACTACCCCGTACAATCGATCAAGCTGCTGTGCTCTACATCATCGGTGAAAGATTTATGTACTCACGTCCATGTATCTTGTAACTGCGGAAAACCGCCTATCGATTACCCCTGGTGATTTATTCCTTGGTGACTCCCAGATTTGATAACGAGCACTCAGTTGAAAGCTAATGTCCGGCAGACCCTTGTTAAGTGTGCGTGTCACATAAAGTATTTACTTTGCGTGAAGCACTTGTAAAAATTGTATCATTTGTCTTTCTAAATTTACGCTTTTTTGCGGCTGTGGTCTGACCCCAATAAGGCAAAATACTAGACGAATGCAATAAACAGCTGTTCTGAGTCTTCGAAATCACCGTTGGGCCAAGCTACATGTAGCTGCAAACTTTCTAATTAATCGGTGTGCTACAATTAAATGTTACTATGATAAAATTTCATGGAAAACACTGAAATTGCCAATGACTGTCACCTCTCAGGCGCGCGAAATTGGGATGGCAAAATCCAAACAGAAATAAAATGTGAGAAAAATACTGCGGACCCCTCTTGAACTGACTGTGCTATGTTTATTCTCGAAGTGTTCCTTTATTTTCATCAATGAGACGGATATGAAAAACAAACAATGGCATGTGCAGCGTCGTAGAAATCTATTAACCACATCGGTCTTCAAAGCTACAATTTTTATTCGCAATTAGAGTACATACAGAACAATTCTAGCTTCAGCTGGCTGGTTCTCATTGGTGAATTGATGAAAAGTTTTTTTTTCATTATTGTCTTATTGAATAACGCTACAATGGACCGTGACTGAGTAACGCTATAATGGACCGTGACTGAGTAACGATACAATAGAGTGTGACTGAGTAGCGCTACAAGGCCCGTGACTGAAAAATGACTGCCTCACTTCTAAGTTACTTCTACCGGCAAAGTATGAGTATAATTATGTTGTGAACGTAATGATATTTCATTTGAACGCCGAAGGGAATTCTTTAGATGACCACTTTACAACGAATATTATGGATTAAGAATACTGATCAGCGATACGGATTTGATATTTTTGGAACATCATGATGTCTTGCCGGCATCATTGAAAATTGTTGACCGCTTCTCTCTTGCAGGAAACAAGCCTATGTTTATGTACACTATGATTGTCTTTTTGAATTTGGTGCTAATACTGTTATATGGAATATGGAATAGGTCTTTGGATTATGGACGCTGATATTCTCTAATGGACGAGGGCTGAATTATGAATGACGGACCAGACGCTTGTGATTGTCCTATTACTCCAGATTTAGAACAAGAGGTGTTCATGTCTGCACAGCACGGGGTCTGTTGCACTCTGTCACCTTCTTTGATCAAATGTATGAAATGCGACAACGGATATATAAATACCGACCATCTTGCTGTTCGGAAATGGTGCTTAACATGCGTGTCTTTAGAAGCTGTGGGCCGTTTCGATGTGAAGAGGAGAGTTCGAAAATTGCATTTCCTGTACTTCATCTAAACTGATGATTATGTTCTTATCTTTCATGCTGGGTGATGGATTACAACAAGCGGCTTTGATCGCGGTAACATATGTCAAATGCTCATTCGTAAACATTTTCCATCTTTCTTTCATCTGTATCCTCTGAGATCAATAACATCAGCAAGTGGTCCAATAATTGCTGGTTTTAACTGAAAAATATATTAATTTCATTTGTATGTAATATTGTATAAACTTTTACCTTTGATCGCTTATCTTCAGTATTATCATGCTAGTCTCATTATGTTAGGAATTCATACAAGCATAGAATGAAACTAACCGCGAATCAATCTGATTAAAACTCAGACTTAATAACCGCTCCTCTGTCGGACATGTCGCTAAATAAGCGACATGTCCGACAGAGGAGCGGTTATTAAGTCTGAGTTTTAATCAGATTGACCGCGAATATAAGAAGTATCGTTATTTGTCAGGTCATGGCAGTCAGAAGTCTTCAGTGGTCAATATTTTCAGTAGTATCCAATATCTGGAACGTTTCTTCATTCATGCACTGGCGTAAAATCGTGTAATGTTCAGCATCGTAGTACTTCTGCTTAGCACACTTAGACGCACTCACCTGTCCTTGCTTTCTTGGTATAGACAAGCCCGTCTTGTATTACCGCCACAGTTTCCATATTTCTTGTTGGAGTGAAATGCCACCTGTAATATTCGCATCATATTTTTCTTGTCCTGCATGAACCGATAGATGTCCACTGTTTATTGAATTCTGGCATGAAAATGTATTGTTCAATGTATTTGCCATCATGTATATCCATGCCATCAGCTATTCTCTAATGTATTACCAGTAAGGTACATTGTTAACAAGTTTGTAAATAAGATCGTTTTGTCAAACGTTGCATCCGAATGGATGTATCTGTCAACTGTAGCTGATGGATGTTCACAGCTGGACCTCTAAAGTCCAACGTAAAATGAGTGAAGAGTTATATTCAAGTCCACGATTGTCTAAATATCCTAATGTCCCTCACGCCCTCATATCAGTTGAATATCAATATTTTCCACATGACCTCTTGGGCTTTGATCCCGGTATTTTTTTCAGTCCTTGGCCAATATTTAATCATTCTCTGCTGTGCCTTATTTTGTTTAGATATGAATAAACAATCGTTCGATTAATCAATCGATGAAGAGATAATCCAGTTAATTGAAAACCAATTCATCGTTAAATTATATTGTCATTTGTTATACTTAGCAGGTTAGAAAGAGGGCAAGAAATACACAGGTAAGTACATTCGGGCTGATCGACACCAACGTATGAGGGATTTTAATGACATTTATATACCTGGTTCAAATTTGTCATATTCGCTACATTTGAAATAATGAAAGAATGCTTGAAATTGGAAAAGAATACAGAGTTTGCTGATGATTGCGTAACTAGCTATGTCGCTAGTCGTGGGTGGGTGGTTAAGTCTCGTATGGCGAAGGTAAATGGGTGGGAGTTTCGTCGTCCTTGAAGACGTTACCACTAGTTGAAGGTTCCTGAACCAGTTATGTCAGGTGTAATAATATTGGTATACGCATGCATAACCACATATCCAGTGAAAACAGATACGTGTCAAAGGACAAATACCTCATAGTCGTGTACTGCTACTCATGTATTAATATATATATATACTGGTGTTATGGAAGTGTTCGTCCAGTCCAAGAATGAACTAGTCAGCTGTGTTGTGAGGCAAACTGTGTGAATACATGTGTTTAGTTTGTTACAAAATCTGTATTGCTCGTTACACCCACTATTTGTACACGGTTGACAAGTGATACATTCTTTTATGCTTTGTAGAACAGAAACGATGCGTTTGCCGTTAATATCCTGGACAGAATTTACAGGAATCCTCGCTACAAACATCTATCACGATCTAGCATTAGTAAAGGCGACTGGAGCATGAAGGGAATACCCATTCACCAGCAGGTCCATCCTGTGTTGGGAAGATGGCAACAAGGATATTACCAATAATGAAACCCCGTGGAGAATTTACACGTGTTAATGTGTTTGACAGAATCAGTGGCATGGGGAACCGCGCGTATATAGAGCCTGAGTGTGATATTCAAACATTTCAGCCCTATAAATTAAAATTGATTATGAGGGGCAAAATCCTTCAGAAAGCAACTTCTATTATACTGGATCATTCGATACGACTGAGCACGAACACTGTCGAAATGTGAGACAGGCTGTCAGTGTATAGGCGAACAATACACGGAATGAGATCGGAGTCTAAAATAGCCTACCATCCGCCGTCTTACCAATCCAAAAGTAATGTTCTAAGACGGGTCAACTCTAGACTCTGAATAGTGCATCCTTCTACTCATGTATGTCGACTTATGCTGGCCAAGTGTTTGACAATGTGCTAGGTAATGAAATGGCTACTTATGAATTCAGGAGTCAACACAATGTATGGCCATACCGATAGGCGTTATTTTGATCTCTCGTAAGCCCGTTATTTGTGGCAATGAGAGTAACCATTTATATATTCATTCACTTTACCCCGAAAATCGTAATTTATCGGAATCTCCTGCATTCAATACATTCAAACGCCTCCTGAAATACAAAATCTACACTATATTTGGCCTTGTGATGTTGAATAGAATAGATTACTCGCCGTCAGGTAAAAATCCAAGCATGTCTTCGTAATCCGAATGGTTTATTTTGATAACTGATGCTATGGAAATATATCCAGAATGCTGAAATAAAATGGCGTATGTTAGTTTCAAATAATACTAATCACGTACGAATTGTTTTCCTTGGGAGTAATTACGTCTTTACGGGAATCCTAAGCCCTGGCCACAATAAGTGTTGAGGTGGAAACCGATACCTGTTATACATAACAGAGCAATGAAATATAATCGAGGGTGAAAATGTCATCTTATACTATAGATGCCCATCAACATGAAGTACCCTTTGTCTCGGATTGACACAGAAATGATAGGGAAATGGAAGAAATAATCATTAACTTAGATTTGTAGATATACGTGAAAATAGATTTTTAATCCAAATATCGGATACAAAATTAATTACTCATCTAATTACAACACATATAAGGGAAGTGGGAAGAGGTGCCGACATACTGACAGAGCCACATGACTTCACAGTATAGTCTTCCGGTTAACCTATTCTAAAGCACATAACAAGAGTCTAACGATTCGTGATATGTGTTGTATCTCATGTACGCTTTTATTGTAGCACCGGCATAAGCGCTATTAGATACAAATCTGGAGAGCTAACATGAAAATGCTCTGACAACTCGTATATTGGTAATTGGTGAGCTGTTTCGCTGTGACAACTCGTACACTGGGGATTGGTGAGCTGTATCTTCGTCAGATGAAAATGACGGTATTCATCACAAAAGACTAGTCTGTAAGGCCCGATGTCGATCCAGCATCAACTTCCCACAGATGCCAACATATATCAAAGACCATAAGGTCTGTACAGGGGCGGTGACCTACAAACAAAATTGAGGTTTCACCGGGTTAATTTTCTGGGGGGGGGATTTGAATTTTGATATTTTCCTATCTATTCCTACACTATTCCCATTAAACTGAGATGGTTGGAGCGATATGCAAGAGGTGAGAAAAATTAACGACGTCTGGCGACTAAAAAGCAACCATATGACTCTACAGAAAAATAAATTCGACACCCAACATTAACATTCAGACCCGTATTCGACACCCAACATTCAGACCCGTATTCGACACCCAACATTCAGACACGAGAATACGGTGGATTCTCGGACGTAGCCTTGGTATCTCAGCCGCGTTTTTATTGCGGTTGTTCATGTGGAGACTATGAAGTATCCATGTGGAGACTATGAAATATCCACGCGGCCCCTAGCACCGGGTTGCCACAGCTCGAAATTTAGTCATATTCGAATTAGTTATTGCATATTTGTTCAACAATTAATATTGACCAACAATACTTTAAATATAGAAGAGATTAAAGCGAACTTGAATTTTAACCTATTTGCATCGTGTTAGGATCTGGGTGTGAGGTATCGGTCTCCACCTTACATTAGTTCAATTTCACGTATACGGTTCCAAAAGTTTGCGATCATCGGGCGGGCGGTAATTTTTTCGAGACAACAATGGCGTTACAATGATTGCCATCATATTGCATATTTGATCACCTCTGCCTCCGTTCTGACACGAAAAACACACAATGAAATCGACCGTAGGTTCATCCACAAAATAGATGTGAATTGGTTTATTGATCAATATCAATGTGACCACTGTGATTGCGGAAAATTAAGACTCGTTGAGATTGAAGATGTTTTAAGAAGTGACTCTAACCTGAACTACATGTACATCGGATCTTAGTGCTATCAAGGCTTTAGCAGAATGTCCAATATTAGCCAAGGAACGATCATATCACGCGCTTAAGTTCACAAACTTTCAGCTTTCAGTACTGTTCAGTTTCACGTCGGTAACTTCCAGGTAACCTATTGGTACGTGATGGAATTTTCCTGACTGAACATTATGGTACTGTGAGGTCCTTACTGAATAGTACTGTGTAGTTACCAAACTGTGTGGCTGTAAATGGCAGGCTCTCTCCAGTTATTTCGTTCACCTTCGATCGGGTCACTTGTGGGGTAGTCTTGAGATTGTGTATTTCATATTACAACACATATAAGGGAAGTGGGAAGAGGTGCCGACATACTGAGATAGCCACATGACTTCACAGTATAGTCTTCCGGTTAACCTATTCTAAAGTACATATCAAAAATCTAACAATTCGTGATATGTGTTGTATCTCAGGTATGGCATATTATAAACGATTAGTGCGAGATTTACTTGTCACAATGTGACACGATACGTTTTGACTTCATTTTCAAGGTCGCGTCGTGAAAGATCATAGGAATAACCAAGTCTTTAAATCTGGACGTTACAGGTATTGAGTAGCGCAACAAAACGTATGTACAGCATCACAGAATGACACTTAGCAATCATGGAATGTACAATAAGAATCGTTAAGATTCTTGGTATGTGCTTTAGAATAGGTTTACCAGAAGACTATTCTGTGAAGTCATATGACGCAGTCAATATGTCGGCACCTCTTCCCACTTCCCTTATATGTGTTGTAATTTTTACCTGTATATGGCGAGATTCTGCTGGTGGACGTTTCGTCCCCGAGGCCCGCCCCCTGTACAGACCTTTTGGTCTTTGATATATGTTGGCATTTGTGGGAAGTTGATGCTGGGTCGACATCGGGCCTTACAGACTAGTCTTTTGTGTTAATTGCCATCATTTACATCTGACGACGATACAGCTCACCAATCTCCAATGTACGAGTTGTCACAGCGAAACAGCTCACCAATTACCAGTATACGAGTTGTCAGAGCATTTCCATCATAGCTCTCTAGATTTGTATCTAATACCGCTTATGCCGGTGCTAGGGGCCGTGTGGTCATATCATCCATGTTGCCACATGAACAGGTACAATAAAAGCGTACCTGAGATACAACACATATCACGAATCGTTAGATTCTTGGTATGTGCTTTAGAATAGGTTTACCAGAAGACTATTCTGTGAAGTCATATGACGTAGTCAGTATGTCGGCACCTCTTCGCACTTTCCTTATATGTGTTGTAATTCTAACATTCATATCCATATTCGGTTAACCTATAGCATCCTACATCAATCGAAAAGCAAATCATAGCAGGGTAAGCCATCTGTTCGTCTGTTTGATAATTTTCGCTACATATTTCAATTAAGCTTTTGCTAGCCATCGCTGTCGCAAATTATACATTTCCTTGTGTTCGCAAAACTCGGTATTAGGGCAGTGTAGCGGACTGTAAGTGGCCTTCATAGTGCGCGGGCGTATCGGACCAACCACTTCGGACGGCGAATTACACGATTATATTACATCTACATATCGACAAAATATTAGGAATGTTCTCCACATCGATTCAGAGAGAGGAATGTCCTCGCCGGTGAAATCGTATACTATGTCTCTCATATAAATGTCACAGCTCCTGTGGCTGTCCTTAATCTGATAAGCTTGTCATTACAAGGTTGTAAGTGAATGATAACATGAATTTGATTATGGTATTTTGGTTTAATAAATATTTGGCATAACATGCAGTATTGTTGATTGATTTTTTTCTGTTTCTATGTTGTATCTATGTATTAAGCAAGAAGACCAATGAAATTATTCCATATCTGGACGAATGTATATCCTAATGCCTGAGAGGCTCCGTGATATTGCTAAGTATCAGGTTTTCAAGGCTACCTTGCAGAAATAGCTTGTTGAATTTGCATACCAAAAATACTCCCATATTGCTTGGGAGAATTCATTTCGTGAGCAAATACGGCATAGGTTCGATCAATGATCAAGTGGTATTCATGGTGTATATCGCTCGATGCTGTCGTGTGTGAACATGTTTAAGCAAGAGGCAATCTTTCTTTCCTTGGAGGGATGTTGATTACAGCCGAAGAGGCCCCTTTCGTCCAGTGAATACAGCCCGCGAGTGGATCTCAGCTGAGTAGTAGGTTCGTTACTCTGAGATGGTCGACGTGAGGAGCTATTAATCAATTGCATTACTTCTCTAGTACTACAATATTTACAAATGTAAATGAAAGATTCCATGTACTAAGAGAAATAAGCAGTTTCATTTTAGAAGCCTTCTTTTCTGTTGCCTATGACCATCATTTTCAAAGATGCCAGCAAAATAATGTGTCGTTTACATTTCCATATAGTGTTGTTTTATCCAGTGCACAATTATTCACATTAAACCTTACATAACCAGGGTGGTGCAAACAGATGCCGAGGTACTGGCATGAAGCCATATGACCTCACAGGCAATTTGTTTTTATATCTGAAAGTATAATTACTCCGAGGAAGAAGAAAGAAGATTTGAAAAGAGAACGAATGGAAGCTGCTCAACTTAAGCCTCTTAGGTAAAACAATAGCCCAGAATTAATTAAACGCAACATAAAAAGGTGGTGGCAAAAGATTCCGGAATACTAACAAGAAGTCATATCACTCCACAGGCAAATATACTGGCTGCATATTTCAGAAAATATCAAAAGAACAAAAACTGATTCCTGAGATGATTTGCATCCCAGCCATGCTTTTATATGAATCACAATACTTGGTTTCTTGCGATATTGAATATCTGTGGAATTAAACAGTGTAACAAAGTTACAGTAGGGTATAATAGAGGTGATGTCTCTCCATTCAACATCTGCCATGATATCAAAAAGGTAATCAGCGGATGTAATGGGGATCGCCAGCCACACTAGGTGGCGCCAGTGTTCCAACAGGTAAAGAAGTGGCGTCATAAAACGAACAAATATAACGTCGTTACATTATGACGTTGCCTTTGCGAGGTCCAGAAAAATGACATGGGCATGCGCCATTTACCTCTTGGTGCACGTAGCCACCTGGCGTCAGTTCGAGCTGGCAAACCCCATTGTACAGTTTTCATGGAATAATAATCATTTTCATTTCCGGTATATCATTTATATATAAATGATCCGCTCACAATAGGGACAATGAAAAGGGACAATGAGGGTCAATGAATAGCCTGACTGATTTCTCTATCATGATTGAGAATGAGCATGGTGCATTTAAGCATGAAGGTGCAGGTGTTACACTGTAAGAATTGGCGACATGTTTAACGTCTCAAAATGAAACACGATTTTGTCCCAACTTTCGGGACATGTGAGTACGTACATATTTCATTTTGAAACGGCATCATGTTTCAATTTGAAACACGTGTGACGAAAATGCCCGTGACCTGGAGAATGTCATTTTCGTTCTACGCTGACATTCTAAATAGCATTGTGAATGGACCGATAATGGTGGATATTCGACTTACCTGTATTAACTGTGCGCTGAAACTTTCAGCGAGTGACGTGTAAATATCCCTGACACGCATCTTGCATCGAAACCGGGCGAGAGAAGTCGAACTCTGCTGATCTGACACGAAATCCAACACCGCCTGAGTGTATACTTTCGCTTTATGGGGGCTGCCATGTTTGGGCGCGCAATGAATTCTGGGAGCCAGAGCCTATATAAGACGCAGAGAAATGGACGTTCGGCATTCTGTCCCAGACGATCGGCGGGTGCACATCGTGCGGGAGAGCACAGAGACAGGATCGCCGCAAATGCGCCGAATGCGCCGAAAGTGCCGAAAGTGCCGAATTGACTGCCGAAACAGCGCCGAACCATCCGCCGAAGGGTTGGAAAGCCGAGAGCTTAGCCATAGCTTGGGGATAATAGATACTAACACGCACAGTATCGGAGGACGAGAAGTCCACAGCGGTTCGCACGTCTACAGTAGTTGTTATTCAGCATGCATTGCGCATTAAAGTCTAACTTCTAACTGTACCGTGCGAACGATATCAACGGGAAATACAGAGCACCAAATATCCCACACCTGCAGCCTATTTTCATACAAATGCCATTCAGTATGTATTAAACATTAAAGTCTGGTATTTTGTCCGCGGCTAACGTTTTGCTTCGGCAATAGGTGATTAACTGTTTATTAGCCAGTGGTATTCGTACATAGGAACAGGTTCAGTGTAGTCCTCTACCTGAGCACCGGGCCGAAGTACTTTGCCGCAGTCCTCGGTTAATAGCAAATTATCACCGCTAGCGTTGGCTATGTATTTTACATGATTACAAATACTTACTCACACACAGACACCAGATCATCGGCCTTCGGGACGAGATCTGCACATACAGCTCACACTAGCTCGCACTTCAACACAGACTAGCGTTCGAGGTTACGACCGAGAATTGCGTACGTCTAATTCAGTCACTCACCTTACCCCTATTGGTCGTATACAGGCTTCGGCTAGATGCGATCAATAACACATACTTGCTTACATACAAGATTGTCGGCCTTAGGGACGGAATAGATCTAATCACAGTCACCTACACCAGTTACCTACAGGCCCCGGCTAGAGGTGACGGATTATACAAGCTTACACCCACTGTATATATTTACACTGCCGCAGGGCTCGAATTATGCTTTGCTGCAAGTCTTGAATACTATTACAAATCATTGGTATTAATTGACATTACACTGTAAGGTAATAATACGCCCCCGAGACCAGGGCATTATTACCACATATATATGCAGACAATCTGAGCCTATTAACTCGTCCTTGGGTCAACGCCGTGAGGGCCGAAGTCGGGTCGCCGAAGACGTGAAGTCTGCCGAGCCGAAGACGGGTCGCCGAAGACGTGAGGTCTGCCGAGCCGAAGACGGGTCGCCGAAATCGGGCCGCCGAAGACGTGAGGACTGCCGAGCCGAAGACGGGTCGCCGAAGTCGGGTCGCCGAATTCGGGCCGAGCCGAAGACGAGAAGTCTGCCGAGCCGAAGTCGGGTCGCCGAATTCGGGCCGAGCCGAAGACGTGAAGTCTGCCGAGCCGAAGACGGGTCGCCGAATTCGGGCCGCCGATAACAGAGAAGTGCCGAGCCGAAAGGGGCTGCCGCCGAAGACGCTGTGGGGTGCCGTACGGGCCGATGCCGCCGAAGGGCTACTGCTAGGAGAAGCAGTGATACGGAGAGGATTCCAGAGACGATTAATAACGCTTAGATGAACTGGGCCGTGTAACCTTAGACACGGTAGACGTTCCATACAGTCCGGGGCTACGCCTACGACCGGAGAGGAACCAGAGACGCCGTACCATACCACGACGAGAGCCAGTCTGGACGAGACTGGGCCGTGACGCGTCATAGATAGGGTCTCTTGTATATATTGTATATTATTAGTCTTTCTCTTTAAGATAAAGATAACACTTAACGATAACTACCTCTAGAGTAGGGATCTTTATTACAGGTATTGTGCGCGTACAGAGCTGTGTACATAGCAGAATACAATATTATTACTTTATTATTGCCTTGGTTGTTTCTACAGGTCCCTCCCATCCTACCTCCTCGATCCAGACAAGGTGACAGGTTGAATCGGACCTTCCTCGTTGGCCAATTCCAGTCATACGAGACTGCGTTCACATCAGCCTGACAATTTGTCACAGGGGCCTGAGACCAGGCCGCCTTAAGTCTCGTGTACACCGCAAGGATAGACGTTTTCTGACCGCTCGAACGTCACAACTGGTGGCAGCGGTGGGATGGCCAACACCGGGAAACCGATGGAGAAGGGACCACGCTGGGAAGAAGCTAGAAAACCAAGCATGATGAATATTGGAGATGTCGGCGCCGAACTACGTCCAGCGGACAGCGACTCGCTGTCATGGAGGACGAGAAGCCAGCGGCAGCTGTCCACAACGCCAACTCCGAGAGACCGAGAAGAGTCACGACGAGGAGTGGGGACCGGACGATCAGCGTTTGAGGCACCGAAGAGAGTGGATTTGCTGGACCTGTCCACAGTAGAGCTGGACGCAGTGCTGTCGGCTCCCCCAGCTGACCTGTCGCCGATACCTTCGTGGCAGACGTTGCCCGACGAGAACGGAAGCTATCGAGCCCCTAAAGACTCTGGTTCTGATAACCACGGTCTCGGGGGCCGATACGAACACCGTGATGACGATTCAACCGTACAGATGATGGAAGAGATTGCCGAGCTACGACAAACCATGGGGTCTATGGCCAGGACGCTCCAGTCGAGTGTATCAATGCTAACGAGCCAGATGTCCAAAATCACCGACAGCCAGATGCGGGAAAGAGAGGCAATCAGACGACCGGATACTGAAGACGACGCCGCAGAGCTGAATGCGGGTTGTGGAACTGCCGAAATGGTTGGTGATTACCGCCGAACCGAATATATGTCCGGGTCGCAGCAGGGTTGCGATCAGACGCCGCCGCCGCCGAGGAGAGGACGAGATGAGCCTATGAGCTGGAGGCAGCCATTACAGACATCGACTCCTGCGGTTGAGGCGAGGCGACCGATGTTGACTGCGGCAAAGGCAGCTACCTATGATGGGACAACGCCATTACGGGATTATCTCTCCCATTTCGATCACTGTGCTGCTATCAACGGATGGACATACTCACAACGGGGTCAATATCTGGCCGTCGCTCTTCGAGGATCTGCTCAGCAGCTGTTGGGCAGCTTGAAATCAGAACCAGGGAGTGCTGACTATGGACGATTGAAGGATGCCTTGGAGAAGCGGTTTGCTCCGCCGAATCAATTGGATTTGTATAAAACGCAGTTAAAGTCCAGATACCGCGAGAAGTCAGAAGATCTTCCGGGCTTAGCTCAGGCATTAGTTCGGCTTGCACAACAGGCTTATCCCGAGGCCGGAGATGACGTACAGGATACCTTGGCAAAGGATCAGTTTTTGGAGGCTATTGGGGACGAGCTTAGATTTCTTGTATGGCAGACGCGGCCGAAGACCTTAGATGCAGCTGTACACTCTGCTGTAGAAGTAGAAGCATTCAAGTCCTCGCAACGCCGTAAGACTTGGGCAACCGCGAAGTCCACGGTTCCTAGTAAAGATGAGGGAATAGCTGCAACCTCCGAGGATGACGAAGAATCTGAAGCTCGCCTGAGAAAACAGATCAAGGAATTGATGGAAGAAATAATGCGGAAGTCTCAGCCTCAACCACGGCGACAACCACCGAGATACACCAGAGGTCAACAACGGACGTATGGGAATCGGGAACGAAGTAATGCTTGCTGGTCGTGCGGCAGAAAGGGTCAATACCGGGCGGACTGTCCAGATGTGTCAAGAACAGATGACTCTAAACCGCCGAGATCGCCCAAGAATCCTCCCAAGGTTAATACTTCCGGGGAAGCTGGGCTCTATTTGCCTGCCAAGATCGGCCCAGTGAAGATGTGGTGTTGTGTTGACACGGGGGCGTCGATTTCCCTCTTGAGCGAGAAAGTATACCAGCAGCTGAGTCCGCGGCTCAGACCAGCCTTGAGTAGCCCATCTTACGCTAGTATTCGTATGGCTGACGGTACGCTGATGCCCCTGAAAGGTGAAGCTGATTTTAAAATCACTATAGACGGTACCACACGAACACAGAAGATGATAGTCGGAGATCTAACAGTGGACGCTCTCCTGGGGTACGACTTCCTCAGCACCCTCTGTACCAAGATCGACACGGAGCGCCACAGGGTCAAGTATGGTGGCCGCTACATCCAATGCGAGGTCGTGGGGAGCGCAGGCTGTTACCGTGTAGCCGTGACCGAGACTGTGACTATTCCTGCTGGAGCCGAAGCCGTTGTAACAGGAAAAGTTCGTGGGGGCCTACCAGGCGAGGTAGGGATGATCGAAAACGAACCGGAGTTTACCCAGAAGACAGGAGCCATGGTGGCCAGGGTCCTCACAGAGGTTGACCGTGACTGCGAAGTCACCCTGAGGTTTCTCAACTTGTCCTCAGATCCGACTGTAGTCCAGGCCGGGACGCTGTGCGGTCGTATGGGTGAAGTAGAAGTAGTGGAAGACCAAGTTTCGAGTGCGGCCGAAGCGTCGAAGCCGAGCCGTGCGAAACCTAGTAGACAGAGGCCCGCCGTGCCGACCAGCGCATGTCCGGACCACCTTACAGATCTGGTTCGACGATCCAGCGAAGGCCTAGAGACAGACCAAACCCTGGCTGTAGAAGATTTGGTCACCCGATATACTGACCTGTTCGCTAAGGACGATACTGATCTAGGTCGAACGACGAGGGTACAACATCACATAAAGACTGGAAGTGCACCACCCATCCGCATTCCGCCGAGGCGACCGCCGATTCACGCCCGTGAAATGATCGATGAGCAAGTTGAGGACATGTTACAGCGTGGAGTGGTCGAGCCATCCAGTGGACCGTGGTCAGCGCCGGTAGTTCTGGTGAAAAAGAAGGACGGGAAAATGCGCTTCTGCGTTGACTACCGTGCTTTGAACAAGATCACAGAGAAGGATGCTTACCCGTTGCCGAGGATCGACGACTCTCTGGATTCTTTAGCAGGTGCAAGTTGGTGGAGTACCCTTGACTTAATGTCAGGGTACTGGCAAGTTGAAGTGTCCCCCGAAGATAGATGCAAGACAGCCTTTGCAACCAGGAAAGGTCTGTACCAGTTCCGAGTTATGCCGTTCGGGCTGTGCAATGCGCCCGGGACCTTTGAGCGGCTAATGGAGGCCATCCTAGCAGGACTCCATTATGATACGTGTCTCGTCTACCTTGACGATATCATCGTTTTTGGACGAACGTTTGACGAGATGATTCAGCGTCTTGATGGGGTCTTCGAGAGGTTAAAACAGCGTGGTCTTAAGCTCAAGGTGTCCAAGTGCGTCATAGGGGCACGACAAGTCCTGTATCTGGGCCACGTAGTATCACAGAATGGGATCGGAACTGACCCACAGAAGATCCGTGCTGTGCGAGACTGGCCTTCACCCGTTTCGCAGACCGAGGTTCGGAGCTTCCTGGGTCTCTGCAGCTACTATCGACGTTTCATCCGGGACTTTGCCACCATTGCAGCGCCGCTGCATAAGTTAACTGAAAAGAAGACAGTCTTCATATGGGACAACACAGCGCAGCAAGCCTTCGACACCCTGAAAGACAAGCTGACAACCGCGCCTGTACTTGCTATGCCAGACTTTAAGCTCCCTTTCATTCTGGACACGGACGCGAGTAACTTTGGCATCGGGGCCGTTTTGTCACAGGTGGTAGACGGAGAAGAGAAGGTCGTGGCATACGCCAGTCGTGTGTTGTCGAAGGCCGAACGAGCCTACTGTGTGACGAGAAGAGAACTACTTGCTGTTGTGCATTTCGTCAAATGCTTTCGACACTACCTGTTTGGGCGGAAGTTTTTGCTTCGCACCGATCACGGCTCGCTGAGATGGCTCATGCGGTTCAAGGAACCGGAGGGACAACCGAGAAGACGTCAGTCCGTACGGACTCGTCACGGCAAGCCTGTGGGGAGCCTTCGATATGTTGAAGATTTGCGATTCGCTGCTGGTTAGACGTTGGGTGGATGACCGTGGTAATGTCAAGCGACGACTGCTGGTTGTACCTCGTTCCTTGCGCCGTAAAGTGTTAAGAGAGTGCCACGACGGTCCCACCGGTGGACATCTCGGAGTAAAGAAGACTTTAGCGAAGGTGAGGCAGGCCTATACCTGGCCTGGCCTGCAGACGGACATACGCCAATGGTGCCGAAGCTGCGATGTATGTAACAGAAGAAAGCAGGCTGGACGCAAACCGCGAGGACCACACAGTGGACAGATGACGGGTTGTCCGGGAGAGAGGATCGCAGTTGACATCCTTGGGCCAATGCCAGAGACGGGCAGTGGAAACCAGTATATTGCGGTCATCGGAGACTATTTTACCCGTTGGGTCGAAGCCGTTGCCATGCCCAACCAAGAAGCCGAGACTGTTGCACAGGCTGTGGTGGAACACTATGTGACCAAGTTCGGTGTTCCGATGGCGATCCACTCAGACCAAGGCCGCCAGTTTGAGAGCCGAGTTTTCAAAGGGATGTGCCGAATTTTGGGGATGAGGAAGACAAGGACGACGCCATACCACCCCCAATCAAATGGCATGATTGAGCGGTTCAACAGAACATTAGCCCAAATGCTACATGCCAGTGTTGACCGTCATCCAAGCGACTGGGACTTGCATATACCGCTTGTAGTGATGTCCTATCGTGCTACAGCCCATGAGACGACAGGATTCTCGCCGAATATGATGGTGTTCGGGAGAGAAGTCTCTCTGCCGTCTCACTTGGTACTGGGAGCTCCTCCACGTCAGCAAGTGGAACCTACGGAGTGGGTAGAAGAACTACGGGACGAGATGGACGAGATTCATCGTAACGCCCGAGAAGTGACTGGGAAGAGCCTGCGGCGCCAGAAGAGAGTATATGATAACAAGGCCTTTCCGCAGAAGTATAAACCTGGAGATCAGGTTTACCTGTACATTTCTGCTCCAAGACGTGGAGAGTATCGGAAACTACGAGACCGCTGGGCAGGACCTTACGTGATAAAGGAAGCTCTCACGGACGTGACCTACCGCATTGCAGATGCGGACGGAGGTCTCCGGGTTGTTCACCATGACAAGCTGAAGCCTTTCTATGCTCGTGAGATGTCCACCAGTGAGTCTGAAGAAACGTCTGGCGACGATGGAGATGTAGAATCAGATGATAGCGTCGGACAGAACCGCGGCGGACGACCCGAGGTCGAGTGATTAGACGCCCCGCGCGTTATCGGGATTAATGTAATTCTGCAGTGTTTGGTCAGTGCCGTGAAGCAGGGACCTGATGTCTCCTCCTTCAGTGACGACCCAGCAGACCGCTGGGAGGAACGTCTGATGTAATTCTACCGTATTGAAGCCTTTGTTATTATACTGTGGACTATCTACACTTTCGGAGGAAAGACTGCGTGTTAATTCTATGCACCCATGATTGGTAGCTGAGCCGAGCTCCATGACGAGGGCGTCGTGTTTTCGAAGGCATGGGTAGTGTGACGAAAATACCCGTGACCTGGAGAATGTCATTTTCGTTCTACGCTGACATTCTAAATAGCATTGTGAATGGACCGATAATGGTGGATATTCGACTTACCTGTATTAACTGTGCGCTGAAACTTTCAGCGAGTGACGTGTAAATATCCCTGACACGCATCTTGCATCGAAACCGGGCGAGAGAAGTCGAACTCTGCTGATCTGACACGAAATCCAACACCGCCTGAGTGTATACTTTCGCTTTATGGGGGCTGCCATGTTTGGGCGCGCAATGAATTCTGGGAGCCAGAGCCTATATAAGACGCAGAGAAATGGACGTTCGGCATTCTGTCCCAGACGATCGGCGGGTGCACATCGTGCGGGAGAGCACAGAGACAGGATCGCCGCAAATACGCCGAATGCGCCGAAAGTGCCGAAAGTGCCGAATTGACTGCCGAAACAGCGCCGAACCATCCGCTGAAGGGTTGGAAAGCCGAGAGCTTAGCCATAGCTTGGGGATAATAGATACTAACACGCACAGTATCGGAGGACGAGAAGTCCACAGCGGTTCGCACGTCTACAGTAGTTGTTATTCAGCATGCATTGCGCATTAAAGTCTAACTTCTAACTGTACCGTGCGAACGATATCAACGGGAAATACAGAGCACCAAATATCCCACACCTGCAGCCTATTTTCATACAAATGCCATTCAGTATGTATTAAACATTAAAGTCTGGTACTTTGTCCGCGGCTAACGTTTTGCTTCGGCAATAGGTGATTAACTGTTTATTAGCCAGTGGTATTCGTACATAGGAACAGGTTCAGTGTAGTCCTCTACCTGAGCACCGGGCCGAAGTACTTTGCCGCAGTCCTCGGTTAATAGCAAATTATCACCGCTAGCGTTGGCTATGTATTTTACATGATTACAAATACTTACTCACACACAGACACCAGATCATCGGCCTTCGGGACGAGATCTGCACATACAGCTCACACTAGCTCGCACTTCAACACAGACTAGCGTTCGAGGTTACGACCGAGAATTGCGTACGTCTAATTCACTCACTCACCTTACCCCTATTGGTCGTATACAGGCTTCGGCTAGATGCGATCAATAACACATACTTGCTTACATACAAGATTGTCGGCCTTAGGGACGGAATAGATCTAATCACAGTCACCTACACCAGTTACCTACAGGCCCCGGCTAGAGGTGACGGATTATACAAGCTTACACCCACTGTATATATTTACACTGCCGCAGGGCTCGAATTATGCTTTGCTGCAAGTCTTGAATACTATTACAAATCATTGGTATTAATTGACATTACACTGTAAGGTAATAATACGCCCCCGAGACCAGGGCATTATTACCACATATATATGCAGACAATCTGAGCCTATTAACTCGTCCTTGGGTCAACGCCGTGAGGGCCGAAGTCGGGTCGCCGAAGACGTGAAGTCTGCCGAGCCGAAGACGGGTCGCCGAAGACGTGAGGTCTGCCGAGCCGAAGACGGGTCGCCGAAATCGGGCCGCCGAAGACGTGAGGACTGCCGAGCCGAAGACGGGTCGCCGAAGTCGGGTCGCCGAATTCGGGCCGAGCCGAAGACGAGAAGTCTGCCGAGCCGAAGTCGGGTCGCCGAATTCGGGCCGAGCCGAAGACGTGAAGTCTGCCGAGCCGAAGACGGGTCGCCGAATTCGGGCCGCCGATAACAGAGAAGTGCCGAGCCGAAAGGGGCTGCCGCCGAAGACGCTGTGGGGTGCCGTACGGGCCGATGCCGCCGAAGGGCTACTGCTAGGAGAAGCAGTGATACGGAGAGGATTCCAGAGACGATTAATAACGCTTAGATGAACTGGGCCGTGTAACCTTAGACACGGTAGACGTTCCATACAGTCCGGGGCTACGCCTACGACCGGAGAGGAACCAGAGACGCCGTACCATACCACGACGAGAGCCAGTCTGGACGAGACTGGGCCGTGACGCGTCATAGATAGGGTCTCTTGTATATATTGTATATTATTAGTCTTTCTCTTTAAGATAAAGATAACACTTAACGATAACTACCTCTAGAGTAGGGATCTTTATTACAGGTATTGTGCGCGTACAGAGCTGTGTACATAGCAGAATACAATATTATTACTTTATTATTGCCTTGGTTGTTTCTACAGGTCCCTCCCATCCTACCTCCTCGATCCAGACAAGGTGACAGGTTGAATCGGACCTTCCTCGTTGGCCAATTCCAGTCATACGAGACTGCGTTCACATCAGCCTGACAATTTGTCACAGGGGCCTGAGACCAGGCCGCCTTAAGTCTCGTGTACACCGCAAGGATAGACGTTTTCTGACCGCTCGAACGTCACACACGTGTCATCATCATATGTGTTAACGATGTCTCAATATGAGACAGGTCGTCGTTAAACATGTGTCCGTTTGAAACATGTGACATCCTGCACAGTGAAACATGTGTTGTCTCAATCTGAAACATGTTACGGCCGACTACATGTTTCAAAATGAAACGTCTAAGCCCAAACATGACTTTGTCCCAACATTTGAGACATGTCGCAAGCGAAACGGGTCCCAACATGTCTCAAACTTGGAAGTTTTCCAAAATAGTCTTTCGTCCATGACATGTTTCATGAGATCGCCCGATCGCCTGTGAAAGAAATTCAAATATACGAAAAAAAATTAAATTCAACTTGCATCAGTTTTTATTCTCTTATATTCGATAGAAGTAAGTCAAACTGAGGTATAAACCAACAATAACAATAGGTTATACAGACAGGAACATATATACCAGTCAAGCTTAGTCCCCAGGTTAACAATGAATATGATAATTCCAGACAGATACAAGTTCGGAACATCATAATTCCTGATGTGAACCAATTTATCATAGCGTGCAATTGTTCATGACAATAATATGCTGAAGTTTTGGTGAACTACACCAAATGGTACATTTACATTCAGATATTAACTAAAATAATAATTTACTTAAGTTTTCACATCGGTCTCTTGACATGACACCGCCTAATCCAGCACACAGGAAGCCGTTCAACAGGGGTACCATATTACATACATATATCGACCAAACTTGCTGATTTAGATACATGAATGTCTGTAACTCGGAAACGATTTATTATCTGCTCGCGGTAAATATCTCTGCCGTGACAGTCGTTGCAATTCTATTCCGTTTCGGGGAATGGAATACGGATCGCAGATTATTAAAATAACGGAGTCCTGGAATCGTCTCGAGTTGTTGCAACAGTGGTGACAGTCAGTGAGGAAGGAGGAACATTGTTTCACACACCAACAATATTCAATATTTTCATAAAGATGAAAAATTATATCCCCTCTCTCCTCCTGGTTTCATCTTCGCATACCCAAGTCGAACACTAAACGTGTTGCTTTGGCTGAACATAACACAATATCTGATACGAGTTTGGTGATGTCATAGCTCTATAAACATTCCGTGATGCAAATTAGGAGGAGTGCACTGTATCACCTCTTTAAAATTCAAATTTGATTGGCTACTGGAAAGAAATTAACATCAATACAACCACCGCCTGCCATATTTGGAAATAACACAGACTGACATCAAAGAAAATCCTCGCTGCACTGTATTGGCAAGTATCACGTGCATTTCCCACTTTGAACAATTTACTGGTGATTCATTTGGTGACGGTAAATGACGAAATATTAGTGTAGTATTTAACTTGAAATGTGAAGACGCCTGGTTTGGTGTCACTTGTGTCACACAATGGCCGAATCCCGCGCAAGGTTGTAATCCTTTATAGAGCAATCGTATTCGCTACGTCCAGAAAATCTTCTGATGCGCTACACACATTTAAAATACTGGATCTATAGCTTTGGTCAAACAGAGAACACAGTTGTTGTTTCTTCCAACGCGAACTCTCATTGATGCTCCATCAATGTCACTCTCTTTTATAGCAACCCTGCTGTGTATTTTGTTGGTAAACGAGATTACTCTTAACCCTCCCAAACATGAGGGGGCATCATGCCCTCAACCTAAACTTTCTATGCTATATCTCCGAAACAACAAATTATTAGGAGCTGACACGGCTTGATTTTATTATATTTGAGTCAGTTTGCCCCTATTTGCCTTCCCCTCCCAGAAAAGGATCATTGGTAAATTTAAAGTACCAGAAAAGTGGTGTTTCATCTTTTTCTTCGAGATTTTGTTTTTGTGGATAAAAGAGTTCATGAACTATTTTATTTCACATCAGATAATTCTTCACTAATGTACCATGTAGTTTACTTCGGATAACATAGCACAAATAAACAAATGGAAATCTGACCGGAAAATCGATCAAAAATTCATATTTAGAATATGACGTAACTGTGAAGTGTTTAAGGGTTGGATTTTTTTCGGAGTTTTGCACTTTCTAGCAGAGCAGATCCCAAGATATATTGTGGGGGCTTTTGAACTCAAGAAGTAGAAAAAAATTAGTGGAGAGGAGGCGTCTCTTCCCAGGCCTTGGCAGGCCACAAATACCCTAGGCCTAGAAGAGTTATATTATGATGCAAATAATTCGATTAAATTCATTGCATTTTCTGCATTTTATTCTCAATACCGACAGATATATTCACGATCGCTGAAGACCAGAATAAAGCCAGTGCTTCCATGCATTATACAGCATTATCCGTCTTTTGTACTGTGTTCCTTGAGACATGTCGCCTTTGCGACACGATTGGACGTGTGTCGGCTTTGATGTTTCAAACAGCTATTCGGGTCATTATAGTGAAACGGCAACGCGAGTGAACATGTCACAACCCTCAAATAGCTGTATTATTACGTCTATGAGACATGTTTTCATGGAAAAACAGGGTGAAACATTATGAAGCATCTCACATGTTACCCATCTCAAAATGAAACGTTAAACATGTAACCACTTTTTGCAGTGTAGGCCTTACCCATGTTCGTTAGCATTGCTACTGTAGCTAATGAGAAGACAGTATGAAATCCAATGACATGGCAGTTTCAATGAAATAAGGTACCTGTATGTTTAAATAATATTTAACTATCTCAGATTTCCACTTAATGGAATTATTTTCACATAAAGAACCATCAGCGAGAACCCAGTTAAGTCAAATCTCGAGATATTTGTCTGTGCCTGTTTGCCTCAGTACCGGTATACGATTACAGTGGAGCGACAACCTGCTTTTCTCGGAGTTGTTTTGCAACTAGACGTCGATAGCCAACCTCGATGTTGATAGCAAAACAGGATTTGACAGAGTTGGCCGGCATCACCTTGGCCAGTATCCAAGTTATGCTCTCCACAGTATGGATAATCGGAACAGTTTGGTCTCAATTGCAGTCAAATGATAATTAATGAAATATAACAAGTAAGGACGATTTTTGTTATGCGGTGTCATTATTATAGCTTTATCGCCGTTTATATCCACTGAAGAGGAGTGAAGGCGGAATAATATAATTATCATTATTGACAAGTATCATATAACACGTGCCGTAGTACAGAAAGTAGTCTGGAATATTATTATTCATGTCACAGCAAGTGCGCGAAATTTACGACAGTAGACGATTGAAAGAAAAGACAAATGTGTGACACGGCATGTATTGTATTGAACAATGTCGACATCTTGATTGTCTAACTCGGGGTTGAATATTCATAGATTTGTTAGTGCGAATAATTGTAAGATGGCAATGACAGCGATGCAGAGCATTATTATTCAAGGGACGGAGGATGATGTTTTTTCCGTGTAACCTTCTCTCGTTGGGAGAGTCATATTCCCGCCGTCAAAAAATCTCAATAACTATTTAATCAAACTACATCACATTTCAAAGACACGCTTTGGAATCAATTTGAGTATCACGAACAGATCAGGGTTCCGTGACAGCGTCCATTCGTCACACTTATTTACGGAACGAGATAATTATTAGAGATTGGAAACGCTTTTTAGGCAAAACACAATCTCCTTTCTAGTTTCTCTCGTGATAGTTAACATGGCATGGGTTAAGTAGCTGTCTCCTGGATTTGGGTTATATACGACACTAAGATCGGAATGGCGATATTTCGCACGACTATACAACATGTAGAGGAGAGGAGACATGGTAAAACAAAGACATCCTTCGGTAACGTGGCGTACGGTACGATAGTATCATGGACTTTATTGGATGATAGAATATTGCAGTATTGTCTTGACTGGCATGTGCCACTGTATTACCGGACACTGTCGGTCTGCCTCAAGAATATACACAATCATACAATCACGCATTTTTTATGTTTTTGTTCCAACTTTCGCAGAGCATTAACCGTAATCCTTCATTTTACTTCAGTGACTGATCTTTCAGATAGATGAACTTTTTTAAAGACCATACTTTCTCATTCAACAAACCTCATTTACATAGTTTATGTTATTGCATTGGATGCCAAGATAGGTGACGCAGTGAAGTATATTAACCTCCATCTCTGGATTGCGGACAGGCGAATTTCGACATTACTAATTATTTTTTGTGATATAGAACCTCTTATTTTAGCTGGGGCTAGGGACCAGTATGAGGGTCGTATATACTATCTAAATAGTATTCATATGAATAGGCACTATCGAAGCCTCTCTGAGATACTGAATATACTTGTAAATTCATTTTGAATATAAGAATATTGGTCATCCATAGAGGTTTGACGATAGGAACATCAGGATGTCTTACCAGCATCATAGAAAACACTTAACCACTCATCTCAAACATGTGCTCATATTTATTCATTCAATGACTGCTTCGATGTTGGTGTTAATTGGGTCGTGCTAATGTGGTGTGAGGTTTGTCGATTATTGACTTGGAAATTGTTCATTGACGAAGACCGGTTACTCACTGTCGTATCTTACCCCTGCATGTAGCCCAAGTTGCCCTCTAGACCCCTCTCTCAAAATACCCGAAATTTCTATCTCGGATAAAACATCGTTGTTAGTTGACGTGTAACCCCTCTGGCACAAAATGAGTAAAATTGCATAATCTTTGCTGTTTATCAGGGTTTCCCTTCTTCTTGTGTTGCCTTCCCATGTACTGTCTTGTACAGTTAACATCTTGGCATTTCTCTTTCGGTAATTGTCACCTACACAGTCAGAAAAATGGTGTTAATTAACACTAAAAATTGGTGTTGACTTCAACACCAAAAAACAGTGTTGAGTTAGAGCCTACACCATATTGCCCCAACACCATTTATTGGTGTTAGTTAACACCGTTATTTGGTGTTAGTTAACACCGTTATTTGGTGTTAGTTAACACCGTTATTCGGTGTTGAGTCAGTATCTGCACTCGTCGGTCAACGCTAAAAAATGGTGTTGAGCCGGTTTCAACACCATTTATTGGTGTTAGTTAACACCGTTAATTGGTGTTGAGCCAGCATCAGCACTTGTCAGTCAACACTGAAAAATGGTGTTGAGCCAGCTTCAACACCATTTATTGGTGTTAGATAACACTGTTAATTGGTGTTGAGCCAGCATCAGCATTTGTCAGTCAACACTAAAAAAGGGTGTTGAGCCAGCTTCAACACCATTTATTGGTGTTATGTAACACTGTTAATTGGTGTTGAACCAGCATCTGCACTTGTCAATCAACACTGCAGAACGGTGTTGAGCCCGCTTCAACACCATTTATCGGTGTTAGTTAACGCTGTTATTTGGTGTTGTCCGCATCAAAACTGATCGATCAGCAAATGGAAAGGGTGTATCAATTGAGGTGAATGAAAAACCAAAACAAGATTGATAGACAAAGAACATATATTATAAAACGCAATCTGTAATATTTCATTGTATGACATTATGACATTCGTGTATAACTAGAGGCCACGGCCACACTTGATCCCATCGGCCTAGTGTGAACTTGCCGTCCCTTTCACATGACCAATATAAATCTCCAGTATGGACAGGTAAAGGGCATTCAATGCAGTGTGAAAGTTTAGCTACTGTGCAAAGTTTCACTGTTGAGCAAGCTTACTTTCCCTTGTACAGAAAAGAACAAACCGAACACTAGTACCATAGTTTTTCCATAGAACCATGGTTTTACCATGCTACATGTAGTATGGCTCTACCATGGTATCGTACGTGCTATGACCACAGTACATGTACCATGGCTTTACAGATTCAATGGCTTTACATGGTTCATGTACTGTGACAATGGTAAAACGATGATAAAATTGACCAAAAACATAGTGGTTCGTACCATGGTATTAAGTCTGGCTGGAATAAATCCGCATTCACATCAGATGAATTGAAGAGACTGAATGCTCAAGAAACTAAAGCAGTTGAAGTGATTAATAAAGGTTTAATAAGACCTCATGCAAACATAGCATACAGCTGTCAATTTGGTTCCGTATACTAGTATGTTAACTAGGTGTAGATAGAGAAAGAAGTAGGGTTTAACGTCGTTTTCAACCTTGTTTCAGTCATATCATGACGGTGCCTACATCTGCCAGAACGCGAGTGCTCACAGTTCTCATTACCCTAGACATTAATCAGTCCAGCCTGTATAGCGCCCGGTCACCCATCCAAGTATTGACCGAACTTAACGTTGCTTAACTTCGGTGATCTGACGAGAACCGGTGTGTCCAATGCTATAAGCCGTATCATATCACATATCTACTGTTGAGTTTTTCTGTTTCCTGATGAAATTCTTCGCCGAGTTGTTCAGTTTCTCCCTCATGTAATAATGGATATCGGATGTCGTCTTGCTGGGATGGTACTGCTGGATTACCTCTGGAAAAGAAAAGGAATCAACATAAGAATTTGTAAACCTAATATGTATGAGGCAGGAAGTGGTGAAGGTTGTATTTCAGTTTTGGTCGACAAGAAGGATAAAGTCAAACAAAAACAGGAATCCATGTAGGCCTTTCACAAAAAATAAATGATTAATTCTTTATTCCTTTTGAAATATTTCAAGTTTTTTCAAATACACTACATTTTGAGTTATTTGGCTTCACTTCTTTTCAAAGAAAATATTCCAAAAGGCCCCCAAACAAATATTCTAAATGAAACCATGACATGAGTATGATTAATGAGAGTAAAACCTATAGTTACTTGCCTTTGTATTGGAAGAGTTGAAAACTAGAGATTTACACAGGCCTCAATTTAAGGTGGTAACCTGTTATCAGGTTGCCTGGAGGTTGCCATATGAAAAATAGTGGTAACCTATTTTCAGGTCTCCATAATTTTGACTAAGAATATGACATTAGGTTAATAATTATGCAATAGGTTCCCACAGGTTACCAGTGTAGATTTCATGGTAACCTGTTGAGAGGTTACCATCATCACTCCTTAAACTGAAGCCTGTTTACATTACTTTAACACTATCACGACCATGATAAGACAAGGGAGGTGATCTACTCAATATACATTTTGAGTTACTTCCTCTTGTGTGGGAACCCTTGGCCTCGGCAAATATTGTCTTTCTCTAGTACATAAAACATATTTACCTCATTGGGATCATATAATTTGTATAATATTGTATGATTGTGCTATTGATCTGTAAACAATAAATATATTTGATCTGAAAGATATGGCAAACTTGACACATATTCACATTTTCTGGATCATGGGATATAACACATTAACGCTTCACCAATAAAAATATAATTGCCACATAAAGAAGTGTTTATTGGACACTGCAGCCTTATGTACATACCTGTGCCTGCCAATTTCTTTCTTTAAGAATCGACAATATGTCCCTTTCTGCCCTCTTCTCGCTAGTTACTTTGCTTTTCTTGTTTGTCTTTCTTGGACTTTCATTCAAAAAATACAAAATGAATTCATTAAAGATAACAGTGAGGAGTTCAATAATCTAGCATACATAATGCATATCTGCATTCTGTGGGGTTTTTTTAATTATGGAAAATAACTGTCACAATAATTTTTTTAAATGCTCATTTATTGCGACAGAATACTTGATGAAATAGAAAAAAATGTATACTAGAAACAATCAGTTATAGCCATATCACACCTTGTTACAATTCAGGAGCCGCAGAGCACATTTGAAAGTGAGGGGGCTGAACTCTATACCGGTCACGTTAAATGTTGGACTGCTTCCCCCCCCCCCCCCAGCTCCGCGGCCCCTGAAATGCAAGAAGAAAATCAAACATACAGACAGTTATCCAGTTCCGCAATCGAAATTCTTCTGAGGTGTGTTGTGGCGAATACACATCCATTGAAGGACAGTTACATATCCTTAAAGGGAACGTAAACTCTGGTGAACCGTGCATGGCCAGTTAAAGCTTTTTCCTCATAGAATCCAAATCGTGTATCAGATATTTTTTTACAATTTTTTTCAAAGCAGTACTAAACGTTTCAACTTCGTTACACTGGAACAACATAGAGACCTCCATGTTTGAAGAATCGTGACGTCAGCGGACACTAGTTCTTCTGTCTCTGGAGGTAAAAACGCGTCAATTGTCAGAGACCGTATTCGAGATCGTAGCTTACAAACATGAACGAGGATGATAGTGAGACGTGGTACATGTACATTGTGACAGCCAAAAGAAGAGCAGCCCGGCATCGTAGAATATCTGCTAGAATCAGGCCGTGTTCTACATCAAAGCCAGTCTATAACATTGCCTCTGTAGTCGGGGAACGGAGGAGTGCAAGGTTCAAGGTTCAAGGTATTTTATTTGCTAATCATAGCGCCCAGTACAAGGCAAACAATCACACAATATACATTTGATTCATTTGATTGATGAAAGTGCATGAAAACGACCATATGCGGCCATGTTATCTCGACGCAGAGAATGTCCGATGACGTAGGAGATTATCGGCACAACTGAATTTCACGCTTTCCCACTGGATAAAAATCCTGCCCAAAATAAACATGGCGGCGCCCCCAAGAAATTCCAAATCACGGTATTTTCTATGTTTGCGTCTGTCTCATTCATTGGAAAAAATATTTGTCACGATTTTTTAAATCTATCGGGACTCTTGTATAATTCCCGCGGTGTTTTACCACAGAGTTTATGTTCCCTTTAACTTGATTTGAGCTGATTTTTCACTTGTTATAGAATTACCGCATCTTTGGAACTGGAGGATTGTCTAGTGGATATCGTTCGTTTGCCTCTCTTCCCAACCTACCAAGGGATTTCCTAATGTCGGGTATATTCTCTCCATCCAGAAGTCTGTCCAGTATGGACTTCAGCTCGGGACGCTTGTCTGAAATAGTGAAATATCACATAACTTAATGTTAACAACATGCTTAATGTTATCCCCCTCTTATTCATGCTATGAATCGAATTGCTTGCAGGAGCCGTGGAGCACATTTGGAAAGGGGAAGGGGGACTGAATTCTATACCAGCCATGTTAAATGTCGAACCGGAGCTATCTAAGATAGGACTTATAACACTGCGGCCCCAAAAAGTGGAGGGGCCAGTCCCCCCCCCCCCCTCCATTACGTTTTCCTGTTGCTCAGCATTAAAGCAAGGTGGCCATTCTACAAATATATGATAAAGAACAACAACAAATATATGGTAAACAAAAATGAGATATCAAGTGATACATTGAACATAAATAACACTCGGAATTACATAATTTTATTTATTACAGTACTTACCACTGAATCTCAAAACTTTGGCTGGAACAACTATTGCGCTGTGGCCATTTCAACTCGCATATGGATTCGAAGTCCCGGGAATCATTGTTGAGCTCATCCCGCGATCTACTGATAATGCGAGAAGTGTCGGCTATTTCCAGAGCATTATCCTCGTTGAAAAATTCGTAGACAGCTAGCTTGCATGCCATGGTGGCACAGTTCAGTCAACTTATTCGTGGACGGTTATCGAGATACTTGATGTCGAAGCAGTGTCTTTATTGGAGGCGGTTGGACTTTTCAGCTTTTTAAAATTGATAATCACAAGGTGAAAAGAACGAAGCAAGCCACGACTTCATTGTTGAATGACTTCATGGGGGCTTTGAGGCGTCTCTGTTGTTGTTGTTGTTGTTGGTCGTGTTGTTGTTAATCTCGGACCCATCAAACTTTGACTCGACGCTGTGCTGCTCAACGGGAGACTCGAGCAACGAGTGTCAACAATTTGCCGAGTTAGGAGCCCTAAATTAATGCTAGAATCTCACGCCGCGAACAATAATCCCTATTCTGTCGTTCGACAGAGAACTGCATGGAGTAACTATAGTCCCATTGCGACAGACCTTCCGCCATGATTGTTGTATGAGAAGCCTCGTTTTCGATCTCACACTTGACGGAATCGATCAGCCATTCGGAAAAAAACGGAAATCAACGAAGTATAGCAACAATTCGGGCGATGCACAAGTGCAGTCACGTGGTACATTTTGGGTGAGTTCCAGCCGACGGCATATGAATATGATACATATGATATGTCCTGTAAGTTTGGAATGAATTGACCTGTTGTTATAGTTATGTGAATTTTGTACTCTGTCAGTCATTGACGCTTGTACAATAAAGAATTATCTTATCTAATCTTATGGGACGTAACCTGCGGGAGATTTGACGGTCGCGAAAATAACATTGAAGTCAATGGGAATTATTTTTAAAACGTAGTTTTGCAGTTTGATTCTGGTAGATAATATTTCAGAAGTACATTAGCTTTTCGAGCAAGACAACTTGTATAATTTTCACTCATAAGGAACAGACGCTGTCAACGAAAAACTAGCATGCTCCATGCAAATCTTACGACGTCAAACGACCGGAACTCACCCAGCAGGTCATGTGATCGACACATGACAAGTCGAAATCCGACGAAGGATTTATTCGGCAACTTGAACTACTGAACTGACAAATCCTTTTGATAAAAATACTCCTGTATTTAAGTTGAGAATTCCGTATTCGCTTCAAATTTAGGAAAAATCGTATAAAGCTTTGAAGCACATGCATGTTGACTCTCAGCTATCCGCACATTTCCCTTTTCTATTCGCCAGGCAGCTAGTTTTGCCGAATATATGCATATTTTAGGGATATTCAAAACTATATTTTATTCATCAGCACAGTGGCTAGTAAGATTTTCATCACTTTTCTCCCTGACAGCTACAAAAATCTTGTCTTTCAAAACGCAATTTTGTCATGCGGTCGGCTGCCAGTCTATTCGTGAGACGTCTTCTCATCGAAGCAAGGCCAACGCCGTAGCTCTGCAGGGTCAAAGTTTGCGGAGTTGAACTTCCTATTTCCGGGAACTACGGGGAGACTCTATCCTTGTTTATAATCCCCATAATTAATGCAGGGATCACAATTAAACATGTTATAAGCCTCACTGATTCCAGCCAGGAAAATAAGAATGTCTTTTGTTCCAGGCCAAGCGTTCATCAGAGTACCGAATATATAACTGTTCAGAGGTCAACATTTCTCTCCTGCCTCGCAACACGTGGCGCTATTGGCATGCTTATACAAATTACAATCAGTACATTTGGTAAACATCATTTGTTTAACTTTACCGGTTTCTAAGCCATTCTGTCAGCCATTCAACTTTATTCACAGGCATATAACTTTGCATCCATTCATTTATTTGCCGTAAATTGAAATCCTTCCAATTGTATTTTTTTGTCACTAACAACATTACGCCAAAAAATCGGGGAAATAATATTTTGGTTAACTATGGTATATTGTACCATGATTGTTATGTACCATGCTATTACTATTGTTCAAAGTGGTTAACCATGGTATATTGAACCATGGTTCATCTGTACCATGGTATTACCATAGTTGAACAGAGTAACCATGGTACATTGAACCATGGTACATCTGCACCATGGTATTACCATGGTAGTACCATGTAAACCACATGTACCATGTTATTACGATGACAACCATGGTATATTACCGTGGTTACCATGGTTCAATCCGTTGTAAACCATGGTATTTTTTATAAGTGCTGGCAATTCAAATTGCATTTTTCTTAAATTGAAATTTGAAATTTTGAAATTGAAGTAAATTCAAATATCAATTTGTAGTTGGTAACATTCTTATTGGCGTAAACCAAAACGGCGAGCCTGCCGGGTTTCACATAACCCTTGTTTTTTTTCAATGTTGGAATTTTAACACCATTCTGTTAACACCGTTTTGGCGTTAAACTGGTGTCGAAACACCTCCTTTTCTTAACACTGTTTTTTGGTGTTGAACTGGTCTAACACCAATTTTCAGTGTTAGATTTTCAACACCATTCTTTCAACACCGTTTTTTGGTGTTGAACTGGTCTCGACACCATTTTTCAGTGTTGGATTGGGTCAACACCATTTTCTCAACACCGTTTTTTGGTGTTGAACTGGCCTCAACACCACATTTTGGTGTTGAATTATGTCAACACCGTTTCTCACCACCAATTATTGGTGTTGAACTGGCCTCAACACTAAAAAATGGTGTTGGGCCAACACCGTTTTTCTGGCTGTGTAGTATGAAGTACAATGTATTATACATAGTAGGTTATTTCTTACTCAGATAGAAAGGAAAGACTAGACATATTCACCTGGCTAAATAGGAGAAAGTTCGAGAGAAAGATAATTTCCCTGCAGGAGATTCATGACGCAGCACGGCTGACTAACTTGCCGGTTGTCCAGTCATCATTGGATGAGGGTACCCAAAAGCCTATGTCGTTTGCTGTGAACAGGACACGGAGATAGTGTGGAATGGCCACCCGATATATAGATTGACGTTTTATTATGTAACATTTAAAGGCAACATTAAAAGTGTTGTGGAAATCGATGTCAACGTACTGACAAGAAGCCATATGACCCCATAGACGAATATACTGACTGCATATTTCTAAAAACATCACAAGAACCAAAAGTGATCCCTGTGATAATTTGTATCCCAGCTACGCTCTTATTGTAGCTGTTAATGTGGACATATTGAATGACATGATCACACGCCCCCTAGCACCGACTTGAGCGGTATTAGATTCAGACATTTCAGAGCGATGATGGAATTTCCCTTTCAAGTCATCTGTTAGTAAATGATGAACTATGTGACCCCCAGATAGTCAAAAACAAACGGCCCAAACGAGGGAGTATTTATTGAATGCAAGTTCCTATTCAGGTCCGACGCCGACCAAGCGCTTCATTCTCCACCATATTTACAAGTCCCAAAACCACAATCACAATGATTGTACAGAGAGCAAGCCCCGAGGAGAGCAAATCCACCAGGAGAATCTCACTATACACAGGCAACAATCAAACGCAACATTAAAAGGGTGATGGAGAAAGATGCCGGCTTACTGACAAGACGTCATATGACCCCACAGGCAAATACATTGGCTGCATTCTAAAAACATCACAAGAACCAAATAAGACATAATATTATTAATTAAAGGCATTAGCATTAGAGCTTTAGTTGAAATCTTTACTTATACATATATAAGAATGTTCACAGAGTTTTGCACCGTTAGTCTTCGTAATGTTCTTTGATAACTCAGCAAAGGTGAGAACCAAATCGCCACAAGCCAGCAACATGCTCGCTTCCTAACCTAGGGTTTGCATGTAGACAACATGTGCCGCACATACCGCAGATAACTCATGTCTAATCCTGGGTGACCATGCCATTCAACACAGTATCAAGAGATGATGTCACATTCAGTCTCCGAGAGATTCCGACTTTGATATCAAATTAATCCAGGTGAATATTCCCCCAGCCCATGCGTGGAGAGAAATTTTTGCGCAACACAATATTTTCTAGTAAAATTATAAAATTTTAGGCAACATTATCGCACTTTTTCTGCTACATTGACACAAAAAGAGGTGACACTCTCCTCCACCAGTATGCATAACAAATAACCTGACACAGGTCTGTCAGCCTGGCGTGGAAGGGAAATTCCACGGATCCGAACAAGATGAGGGGACAGTTGCCGTGAATGGAATGTAGATCTTCTTTGAGGCCAGTTATCCAGCATCCCTTGGCATACGAATATATTCGTATATAATTTGCAGCAAGCCAAGGTCGAGGTCGTAAAACAGAACGTATACCATACAAGAAACATTGAAATGTTCATTGCGCCAAGAAACCAATCAACAATTGAACTGAATGCGATGTGGGATCCCCCGGCCAACTCAGTCGACTAACAGCGTGGAGGCAAGAGTAAGATAGGGGCAACTGGCATAGTTTTCCCTACCAGAAAGAAATACCAAAGAGCTTTCTTCTTAGACATTCGCTACTGATAACATAAATCTCTATACCCCCATGACTCCCTCTACATTTCCCCACCTCATTGTATAAACTCAACCGAAATGCAGTCTTTTTGTCCAGAACCAATATAAAATAATGGTAATTCACCTGTCTGGTGCTACTTTGCCCATTGTAAATATAGGCGTCCTATAATGGTAAATTACATATATGAAGTTTTGTTGCCCGCTGTAAATATATACATTCAGTATATTGTTGTATGGTGTGATAGTATATTACCCTACCAGACCTGGGTAGCCAAAATGCCCCCTCCCCCCCCCCTATCAAACTTTCTACGTTATCTCCGGAACGACAGAAAATGAAGAGCTAAACCTCCGTGACTTTATTGTTTATCGTATTGGGGTCATTTTGCGACTATTTGCATAACTCCCCGAGCAGAGGATCATGGGTACATTCAAGATGGCGGCCACGTGGGGTACCAGAAAAGTGATGTTTTCGTCATATTTCTTCAAAATTTCTGCTTTTTCGCGCTGAAAAGTGGGCAAAAACTATTTTATTTTACATCACAATAATATTTACTAATTTTTCATGTGGAGAAATTGCATAAATAAAAAAATCGGGAAATCTGACCGAAAAATCGACCAAAAAATGTCGTTTTTGTTAATGACGTCACTGTGACGTTATCAAAGCGGCCATCTTGGATTTTTTTTTTACATTTTCTGGTAGAGCTTGACCCTAGCGTATAGTGTCCTAAGTTTCAGCTCCCTAGCTCAAGGGGTAAGAAAAATAATTAGGGGGACCATTTCGGCCCCCTCATGCCTGGATAGGTCCCAAAAAGCCCAGGCCAGATAGGGTTAATATAGCATATTATGGTACTTGTACTTGTACCGTACGATACACAAAAGTGCATCAGTAGTAAGTTGTCTAAAGTCACAGTGTACTGTAGTAATTTGCGTTGAATTACTGTATAGTATGTTTTACTATAGCATACATAATCTGTTTCGAATTGGAATCTATTGTGTGCAGTACTATAATGCACATTCGTGTTTTATCATATTAGATCTATATTGCTATAGTATCTCCGGAAATACATCATGGCATATTATATATAATACATTTATCTCACAGTATACTATAGTATTTTTATTCTCATGACATACTGTAATATATTTATCTCACGTCAGTTATATGGTACTTTACTACTGGCTTTTCCATGAGAGGCGACCCAATGAATTCTATCGTGATCAGATAGTATTACGTCTTGCAACATGCAACTACATGTATGCGAACAAGGACTGTATCGATCGCCAAAATGTCTCGTTGACAATCGACAAACGAATACTAGGCGAGATAGCGTAATAAGAGAAACTGGGAAGTCGGGTTGAATAAATGACAATTCATTATCTCTCACAGACTATTATTATGTTGTACCACTCATGGGAAAGAATTGCGATGATTTTTGTCAGTTCGATGGTTACGTAGTGATTTTTTATATAACGTACTTTTAGTTCTTTAGAAATTAATGAGTAGAATCTACATTACATATTATCAAACCAATCCGACCGTTTCCGTTATATCACTGTTATATCCGCTTCATAGGAAAGATCGTATACACGCAATATTAGACAAACGAACCTAATTGTCATTAATGATTTCCTCGCAATACCGAACGACAAAGTGGATTAATATTATATCCATGGCTTATGCGTGAATTAAATAGAGACAGAATTCTCGAGTCTACACGAAATAAGATAGATGCGTGACAACACACGTATTACATTGAACTTCATATGCAGGTGCTTTAAAAAATAAAATTCTGAGCCCGTTCCTTCTCCTTCATCAAACGCTATATAGACGATCTTCTCTCGGTTGATAATAGATATATAAATGACACAGCGAAGGAATTCATATGCACCTTCACTGGATGTGAAGGAAACTACAAATGGCCCTAACGGTATATGAGGTTTGCACCTATATCTCGATAAAAATGAAGGTCTTCTCTCCTCTTCGACATCGTAAACTATCCCTATCTAATCAATAATATTCCAGTGGGACCTGCATATGGCGTATACATATCTCGCCTAGTAGCATTTGCTAGATCCTGTGTTAAATGTGACAGGGCTATACCACCAAGCGGCTCCACTCAAAGTTCTCAAATTTGGCGATACATATCGCATGCTGATAGGAAAATACGAACGTAGGTGCAAGATCTATGGCGTTTAATATACGTTTCGTAAATTGTGTCTCATTCCGCTTAACCCAGGGCTAGGGGTCATATGAACCCAAGTACTTCAAGATCCTTACGGTGCTCATATGAACAGTCACAATCAAAGCGTAATTGAGATACATATTCTCTAGATGACGACTTTACAACGAATATTATGGATTAAGAATAATGATCAGCGATACGGATTTGATATTTTTGGAACATCATGATGTTTTGCCGGCATCAATGAAAACTGTTGACCGCTTTTCTCTTGAAGGAAACTAGCCTATGTTTATGTATACTATGATTGTCTTTTTGAATTTGGTGCTAATACTGGTTATATGGAATAGATCTTTGAATTATGGACGCGTATATCCTTTAATGGACGACGGCTGAATTATGAATGACGAACCAGACGCTTGTAATGTGACCATTAGCATCAAGTTCTTCCGTAAGACATTTTGAGTTGTTCAATATCCGCATGCTTTCAACGCCAAAGTTTTTAGAAATTGTGGCGCAATACCTTTCCCAAAATGCTTTTGCCTCCTGAAGGGCCCTCGTCAACAGGGTTGAAATCTTGGTGGTGCAACTTCTACAGCCAGCTATGAATCTAGCTTTGTATGGTGATTTATGCATTTTGGCAGTCCAATATACTTTTGGTATGTCGTTATGATTGATTGGAAGACGAATACCTCTTTCTCTGAGAAACGCTTTATGATTGTTAAATAAATCTTCCCGAGTGAATGCAGTTTGGGAGTAAGTAGACGTATTGATGATGAAATGTTTATACACTCAATCCCTTAACCAGCACCTGGTAATAGTAATATTTACATATGAATCTTAGATAATTTGGAGCTTTGTCCGCTGGAACTATGGCGAATTTACTCTGGAGATTTGCTAGAACTTCCTGCGAATTGAGGTTTCTCAATACTTGTTTTGCTTGGGGAAGGATGCTTCTGTCAGTATGGCGGATTGTTTCAACGACCTTGCTTTTGGTGAGGTCCAGCCAATCAGCGAGTACAGTAGGTTTAACTTTTTCTTGCTTTGACCAATCAATAACGTACTGTTCCAGTGCAGACAGGACTATCTTCTGGTCGGCCTTCAAATTTAT
Organism: Hanleya hanleyi; assembly: GCA_036873755.1. Lineage (NCBI taxonomy): Eukaryota > Metazoa > Mollusca > Polyplacophora > Lepidopleurida > Hanleyidae > Hanleya > Hanleya hanleyi. Next base: position 46,844 of record JAVTVY010022951.1, read on the forward strand.
TTTCTCGGCTCTCTATTTTTAGGTCCCTTCTTCAGGAGTGTTCTTAGGTCCTTATTACTCACTATATCAAGGTTACCAGTTATATGCATGGTGCATAGATAAAGTTAGATAAAGTGTGATTCACAATCACAACTATAGCCTCCCGACGTGTATAAGTTTCAGTCAAACTTGCTGTCAACATTAGAGTAATTGAATATTTTGGTGGCTATAGATTTAGTATACTTACATGAAATGCAAGGTGGTTCTGTGAAATTAAAATAGTTTGGTACAGCGTTGCGTACCTCTGGACCATTCGGGATTCGAGGTAAATTAATAATGTCCAGTCCCTTATCTAAGTAGTCTAAGTAGCGCCTCTACTCAAACTTTCTCAAATTTGGCGATACATATCGCATGCTGATATCAAAATACGAGCGTAGCATGCGAGATCTATGGTGTTACGTTTGACGCTTAACCCGGGACGAGGGACCGTATGAATCCATGTATTACAACATCCTCGTAGTGTTCATTTGAACAGTCACAATCAAAACGTGACTGAGATGCATCATATTTCAGATAATTACTTTACAACGAAAATCATACGGATTAAGAATACTGATCAGTGATACGGATTTGATATATTTGGAACATCATGATGTCTTGCCGTCACCATTGAAAACTGTTGAAACTAAAAACCGCTTGTCTCTTGCAGGAAACTAGCCTATTTTTATGTATACAATGATTTATTCTAGTAAATTTGGTGCTTATGCCATTGTTGGAATTAGGTCTTTGGATTATGGACGCGGAAATTCTTTAATGGGCGACGGACCAATATTGAATACCGGAATAGACGCTTGTATTTCATGGCTCCATTTCGAATAGCTGCATAGCACGACGTCGAATATGCTTGGAATTGTGATCGCAGATAACCGTAAGGATGAAATGACGATGATCAATGACAGAACTATCGAGAGGATCAGGACCTCTCTTCCCTCAGAGAGTTATCAGGGTTATATCGTTATCATAGTTTCCGTCCGTCACAGCCCTTGTGTCATATTTGACTTAATTGAACGAAAGATTTCCAAGGCCAGATTTCAATGTTAGCTTCCCTGAAAGGTCTTCTGGACTTATTAGGTACCGAGCGTCAGTCAGCTATGCTTCTTCACAATTACGTCGTCCAACAGGTATCTTTAGATCTATTTGATCAAGACTCACAGCACGAAAGCTGTAAAAGGTTGCAGTGTCTGAAGAACTGATTAGAGATTGATAACCTTTAGTTTTCGTTGTCAGCGGATATTCCTTGTCGCGAGAACTGACTTTTTGCACGTAAAAACATTTGACTTCCTAGTGTATCTTCTGATGACTTATTTGCTGTGCAATATATACCAGAAGTAGCCTTATGTATTAAATAAATAATGTAAGAAAATATCCTCTTGATCGACCGATTCAGCGCGTTAGAAAAGTAAAAGGTAATTACTGATGATAAATAATATACTATACAGATTGTTTCAGAACACAACCGTTAATAACCTCTCTCTGAACAAAACATCTCCTGCTTCGTAAAAAACATAAATCTTAAAATTAGGCTTGCCCATGCTCTTATGCAATTATCGTTTATTGCTTTTTCAACATTAAGCATATGCATAAAATCTTGCTATGTGTTTATCAGTATGGCTATTGAAATGATACACAAACATATGGCTGCCATATTTGTATCATCAGAATGGCGACCCTTAATAGTTTTTTTATTTAGTAACTCCACTTGTTCTGCTGAATGAATACTGAACTTTCGAAAACATTCTATAAAAGAACGTCCTCGTGTTTACCGATATTTACATACACTCGTCATATCTGACATTCAGATGGAATTCTTTGAGAGACATTTCAGAAGTTGGAAACCAGAAGCCAAGCGAAGTCAGTTATCAGAAGGCAGCTGGAGACATTCCGCTGTAGTGACCAACAGCGCTTTCACATGGATACGCTGTTGGTTACTACACCGGAACGTCACCAGCTAATAAACAGTTGTTATCTATAATAATGTGTTTGGTTATTCGGGAGACAACCGTGTACATAACGAATTTTCGAGCTCTTTATAGAAATATATCATTTCAAACGACATTAGTAGGACCTAGCAGGATTCTTGAAAAAAAACGGTGATATGGACAATGATGCCTGCCAGATGGTGTCTACGAGGGTTTGTTACAAAGGGTTGCGTGTACACTGTTGCGCATTCCAAATACATCATGCTACGTAAAACACGGTTGTACTATAATTTTCAGCTGACGTGACGGTGTATCTAAACCGTGTTTGTTAAATACTATTATCTAACTCTACATTCATGAAACACATACCTTACTAACTGTTCTCGCCAACTTCCCACAATTGGAGCAATATGCAATAGGTGGAAAATATTGACGACGTCTGGCGACTAAAAAGCAACCATATGACTCGACAGAAAAGTATTCGTCGACACCTAACATTCAGACCCGAGAATACGGTGGATTCTCCGACGTAGCCTTAGTATCTCAGCCGCGCTTTTATTGCAGCTGTTCATGTGGAGACCATGAAGTATCCACACGGCCTCTAGCACCGGTTTAAGCGGAATTAGATACGCTAGCTCGGGAGCTGTGATGACAGATCAGCTCAAACCACCCATCTGATGTTAATGGATGAGCATCACGGACGTCTGATGGAGTAAACGCCTTAACATGGGGTAACCTGGTAAATGCAAGAAACCTATAAAAACTAACCTGTAATGACAGAGGCACAATATACTCTAGATAACCATGTGTTGTCTTTCCGGATTGTTCATGTATGTTATTTGGAGTTTGGTGTTAGTATTGTTTTACGAAAGTTTATGAACGACGGCTGACTAACGATTGTCAGACCTGACGCTAGTATTGCATTATAATGTTGGCGTTATATATATAGAATGCACAGACATATACGTATAGATTGACAGAACGGTACCGGTAAGCATTTATTTGCTCCAAACATTCCTCTTGTGTTGTAGCCTCGTCGCTAATAATGCGAGTATCTGTTAAAGCGACGGAAAGTAAAAGAAGCAGTAAATACCGATAATGATTTTCTCGGGAACTTCATCTCCTGAACTGTCTAATCATATCTATACCGTAACTATTTTATAGTACCGCCATCTGTCCATCGATTGAATTATAATGTTAAGTGGTATAGGATATGGAATAATCATTTGGTGCCTCGTGTTTTCCACTTCTCTATCCCAGCCTTCACAATGGACTCTTCCTGACTTCGACCGTATCTTTGATGAATCACTGAACAACTTTATTTTATAGTACGGCCGAAGGATAGGCAAACGTCTTGAAAGAATTGGAAGTTGAGTTTTGCCAGCATGCCTAACTCGGACCTTCTGCCTTATAACCAGGACTCGCGTCACCGCCAATCTGATGCGATGTAAACTTTTATTTCATTACAGCAGTTGGATTTTACTTTCTTTGGCACATGGACGTCACTGTAAGGATTATCTGTCCGTGTTTAAAGTGATATTAGCGTTATTCTCAATAGTTGCCAGGGCAGTGTTTAAGTGAGAACCCAGTCCGAAGGTCATGTCCTGTGGATTTACACCCTGGCCTCGTCCACTGATGCTGGTCCTCCTACTGGCCATTGTCTGTTCTCTCTTAGGTAAGATATCTCACCTGAGTTACACATCTGGCTTGTATACTTTTACAGGTGATCAGACTGCAGTTATTTTCTGAAGAAGGCACATGCATGACGTTGAATGTCCATGTTTAATTATTAAACATGCGTCATTTTATGGATATGGTACATATATGACTTTTCATATCTATGTTTTATGCGATTAATCGTACGATATTTTCTCATGGTCATACACGCCATTTCATATCCATGACACATGCAATTAGACAAAGAGAAATAGATATACGTGGCTAATGGACTATTTGAAGGTAGATTTTCGCAGTTGTATTGTAAATGTCCACTTAAACCAATCAATGTTCATGCTGTACTTTATATCGCATGTACTTTACATCCCGAATACATTCATGTTTTCTGTAATCGGAATTTTCGCGAATCATTGTCGAAATTTTTGCTAGATGATTTATTTGGGGGGATAAAGCAAAAAGTAATTTTGCTTAGCCTTCTTTATCTTGTTTGGGATTTATCATTCCATTCAAATTGTTCATCATTGAACAGTTCGAATAACGTAGTGACGTTCCTGCTTATTTAATCCAATCTATTAAAAAATCCTGCACATGTGTGTAATATTTAATTGCTTATCATAATGACGATACCTGTGGTCATAATATATATCTATGCTGATTGATGGTGAATAGGGTGAGAAGGAAACATGGACATAATTTAGAGTTGACATGAGCCTTGACGTGACAGTTTCGTCGTCGAAATGATAATTGAGTGATGTACAAGAGAAGAATGTGAAATTTAGAATAGCGCTAACCACTTATAAACTAACAAATATGTACGTAGTTGTACACGAAAGTATGAATATTTGATTGAATGAAAAATACAAGTTTTGTATACATAGCCCGCTAACGAAATGGGGCTTACCGCCATAGCTTCTTACATGGCTTCATCAACCACAGAAGTCCAAGAGGAAGAATTCTTATTTATTGCAGGTAAATAAGCCTCAAATACTTCTCTTCCACACATAAAGTGCTGGCTTGGAGCCCATACAGATTCACAATCGTTACATATGCATCAGAATATTAGCAAAGAAAATTAATATAAGAAAACAAAAAATACAGACAAAAATTCGCTAAATATAACTAGTCTAGGTCAATTGGTCAATCAGCTCATTTAGCAACTTCAATTTCATTCCGAGATTAATTAGACCAAATTGTTTCAGGGATTCAAAAGAGAGATAAATGTATTAATGTTATGATGACTCAAGCTTACATTCGTACATCCACATACTCATAACCCATTGTCCGGAATACGAGGAATAATGTTATACTGCTCGTTCTGGGTCGAAGGGATGTCCATAGATCCTCCAGTCAAGGGATATCTTCCAGTCTTAAAATATTTGATTCCGTCAATTCACATCTTGTTCAGAAATGTCGATAGTTTAATTGACTGAGGAAGAAAATTGGGAAAACAACCAGCCTGTCACAGACTTCCTAGGTTGATAATCTCACCAACGTATAGATGGAATATTGTCGGTTTTAGATCATTAACATCATTGGAAACTGTAAACCGCTTCCTTTTGTAGGAAACTATTTTGTGTTTTTATTATTTTATTTCATAATCATCTGGAATTGGTGCTGTCATGCAAAATACGTCTTTCGATTATTGACGCGGAAATAATTCTATGGAATGTTGGATCTGACGATTGCTGTTAGCATCATTCAGTACCATTGAGCCGTACAAAATGTACATGTCTCCCAAATGTTCAATAGTAGTATAGCACCATTCAGTACCATTGAGCCGTACAGATCCCCCAAATGTTCAATAGTAGTATGGCACCATTCAGTACCATTGAGCCGTACAGATCCCCCAAATGTTCAATAGTAGTATGGCACCATTCAGTACCATTGCGCCGTACAGGTCCCCCAAATGTTCAATAGTAGTATGGCACCATTCAGTACCATTGAGCCGTACAGGTCCCCCAAATGTTCAATAGTAGTATGGCACCATTCAGTACCATTGAGCCGTACAGATCCCCCAAATGTTCAATAGTAGTATGGCACCATTCAGTACCATTGAGCCGTACAGATCCCCCAAATGTTCAATAGTAGTATGGCACCATTCAGTACCATTGCGCCGTACAGGTCACCCAAATGTTCAATAGTGGTATGGCACCATTCAGTACCATTGCGCCGTACAGGTCCCACAAATGTTCGATTGCTGTTGGCACCATTCAGTTCAATTGAGCCGTACAGGTCCCCCAAATGTTCAATAGTAGTATGGCAATGTGTTTCCGTTACATTATAACAGCCCCGATCAGCAGTGTACAGACAGCATGTATGAGAGCGATGTTGAATACGACACGTGTTTGCAACGTTTTGTGATCGACTTTACAAAGGAGTATTCATGTTTATACTTCTTCCATATTGATTTAACGAGAAATCCTTCAAGTTCCGTGTTGGGCTGTCTATCAACTTTAATCCAACAATAAAAAACAATTTTACTCGGCCTTTAGCCCGTAGATGCCAGAAGTATATCTAACAAAACACACATTTCATGAAAATTCGATCTCATTTTCAAAAAAAATGCCAGTAAAGGCTATCCTGATAATCATAAACAAAAGAGATGGCAAAATAGCTCAAGGGGAAAGGAATCGTGTCAAGGTAAAGTTGTCTTTTAGCGAAAACCTAAGAAAACTATACGTGTTATCAGCCATTAAATGATGTCTTAGAACTGCTTGGCATATGTAGTTCTATCGTGCATCTCAGCATTCCAGCGTCCATCGGCTATTTACCCGATAGTGGACAGAGGTTATTCTTGTTTCATCATTCTTTCAAGAGGAGCATTTTGCTGATCTTATTGACATCGTTGAGAGCTGTTCATCGCTTCTGCTTTTCGAGAAACTATCTTTTTGTGTTTTTTATTTGTATTAATTTCACGTTCATAACAATCTGAGCATTAAAAGGGTATTTGCATCTGTTTCCAAATGGTTGTGACATACAGTATATAGTGTAGAGTACGAAAGAATCTCTACCTCTCTCGCTCTCTCTCTCCGTATGACACTGATAACTGTTTTAAGCCGTTGAGCTTGCAACACTATACATAACGCAATACATACGCTGTACACTTCAAATTGACGAAATTATTCTCCGTATCGGTATGAAGTATCTTTTGCTATTAGATACCATACTCGAATGGATGAAGTGAAATTGATTTTAGTGATGACATATGTAAGTAAAAAGATAGAAGAAGTAAAATAGTAAAGAAAACTTCAAAATATAGCTCCCGAAAATTAAATAGCTGCTCAGATAATGGTTTGGTTAATATCATTATGCTTCAGGACGCTTAGATAGCTGATTGCTGGTTATAACGGCATACAATAGTATTCTATCTAGGGAATAAGTGATAACACTAAATCAAGTCAACAATGGTAACACTATATAGCTTGTCTTTGAGCGCATGATCACATTAGCCTGACCAGATTCTAGGCTGATTATAGCCTTCATGTATTTGACCAATCAACCCATGGATTAGTTCTCTCACATCTCCTTGTTACATGTTTTTCACTCCTATTTCAAAGTCTGATGAATCACTGTGGTGCTCCTGTTCGAGTCATAATATGTGGTAGTTATACAACTTAGTGAATTAACCCATACCATGCGCACCCTCCATCATTTTCCATATGAAAGAAGATAACCGCGATTAATCGTTTTGAGGCAGACAAACAGGAAATACTACCAGCATGGCTAACGTGGCGAAATATATATCCGAAATGAACTTGGACACCTCGGGCGTTTCTATTCGGTCGGGCCTTGCAAGATTGTACAAACGCCTTTATCCTACCATCAAACCGGGAGATTAAAGCCATAAAAGCATATGTATAATCCAAGGGCATGTCGTGGATTTTACAGCCGGTCGTTTCCATTGTAATCCCTTTCAACCCCGTGTAATCAGGCACGATAATGAGACTGTAATTATTGGCCAAATCAATGTTCCCCCTTCCCCAAAGTCGACACATAAAGAGTACAAGCACGTCTGAGTTTGTGCCGTTATGACCGATTTGGGCGATAATTCACAAGGTTTCCTCACCAGCGACATCCATGGTATTCAGTAAACAGATTGAATTGTCGATACATATTTTTCTTATTCGTATCTATTTGATGTCAAAATAGCGAATCTTTCAATTTTGAATGTATCATATAGTTACATGATGACGCGAGACAATGTATGCAAAATATAGGCGACATATTGTCCCCGAGAGTGAAACATCGCGCCATTATTTGGCCTACATTGTCGAGTGCCTATCATGTAACGGTTTTATCCAATGATCATCCGAGTCGAATGTGGAGCTGCGCCTCTTTTACCTAATCTGGGGAAAAGAGGCCAGCTGCAGTGTATATAAAATATACCAAATGCGGTATTTGAAATACACCACGGGTGACCGCTTCTCTCTTGCAGGAAACAAGCCTATGTTTATGTATACTATGATTGTCTTTTTGAATTTGGTGCTAATACTGTTATGTGGAAAATGGAATAGGTCTTTGGATTATGGACGCGGATATTCTCTAATGGACGACGGCTGGATTATGAATGACGGACTAGACGCTTGTAATTCAGTAGTGAAGATATTACAAGGAAATGATCAAAGGAAATTGAAGGAGTCATTGGATAACAATTATTAACATTTGAAACAACATTCATATGCGTGTGGTGCGAAATATGAAAAAAATATTTTCATTCATTCAATGATTGGTCCATTATATATTTCTACCTCATCTGAGTTGAACCAAAAGGTTTATTGCGTGTTCAATGACATCTCTAAGATACCATATATGGAAACATATTCTAAAACAGTATATATTCATATTGCTGATGGTTGAATTGCGGATGTTTCTTCTCGTCCTTCTGAAAACAGATTATCTTTCTGATGAAATCATGCAACTCTTTCCGTAGGACTCAACCCAAGAAATGTCCATCCTTGAAATGTCCATCATACACCTTGAGGCGGCTACGTTTGAAGAAGGGTCGTAACCCATTAAGAGTTGTCTTGTTATCCAGTCAGTCATATACTCTCCTACTTCGATGGATGAACAGACGTCTCTAACCTCTCTAATCGAGTTAGTCTTTGATGTTACTGATTGATCTCTGAGGAATCTTTTGATTAATGCGATACCTGCTTAGAGAGGTCCTCTTAATAAGTGAACAGACGAGTGTAGCGGTCAGAGTCCATGCTGCTCTCTGATCGATCACTATATGTACCACTGTCAGGCCCATTGCTCACTGTCCCTGACCAAGTTTACCTCATGACAAATGAATATTGCAACCCCGTTCTCAGACGCTTCCGTAATAATTTGATTTAATATGGCTTGTGTCTCGACGCTATATAGAGTCTATCCATATTTCTTGCAACAATCTAGCTTTGAAAAGCTAATATCCACGCAATCTTCGGAAGGAGCAAGCCGGTATGTTTTGTTCTGTCTCATTAAGAGACGCCTCTCACGTTTGCATTTGCGCAAATGTTGAAACCGTTCCACGGGGCATCAAGGAAGCGATAACGAACAATGGAGGTAGTGGAAACTTATATCGGCGTAATCTGACAAGTAATCTGACAAGTAATCATAGACTGATATTCTGTCTGACATACTATACGCCATCGTGTGTTATATCCCTGACATATTATCCGTCCCTGACATATTATACACCCGGTATATTAATATTGCATCGTCTTGGGCTGTTTCTTCTTCTATTCAACGGTCACAGAGTTCCTCATTTTTCATCAGGTGACTTGATATGGCTATGACAGCTTCGCTGTTAAATACTTGTATCTAATACCGATAGGGGCCGTGTGGTCATGCCATTCATGATGTCCACATGAACATCTACAATAAAAGCGTGGCTGGGATACAAATAATCAAAGGGGTTAGTTTTGGGTCTTGTGATGTTTTAGTCAGTATATTTGACTTTGGGTCAATATGACTTGTCAGTACACCGGCATCGTTTTCCACCACATTTATATATTGGGTATAATGAGTGCATTGTACATATCGACATCGAACGGAGTAGGAGTAATTTTAGGATGTTATGGTGGATTTCTATCCCGCCCACGATTTTATTGTGATTATTGCCATCCGCCCAACCCAGGCTTACCGGACCTGTAAAGCCTTCGAACTTTCTAGAGAACAGTGTTTACCACGCACTATGTCTGGTGTTATGGACCTTGGAGTCATTCCATTGAAAATGTCCATATGAACAGCTACAATCAAAGGCATTTATTCTTGCTCTTGTGATGTTTTAGATATGCAGTCAGTATATTACCTGTGTTGTCATATGACTTCTTGTCAGTACGCCGGTGTCTTTATCCACCACCTTTATATGTTGCTTTAATTGGAATGATGCCTTATTTCGATATTGTTTCTCTGTAATCTTGGCCCAAATGCTCCTGTGTGTATTTGCAAGCGACGTCATTTCCAAGTTGTTTCTCTCAGCTAGCCGCCTGATTAGACGACAGATGTATTTTTTAAATTTGCACGGGATATATATATTCCTGTTGAAAGATATATTATTCATTGAATTTATATACATTGAGTTTACTGAGAATGGTTACATGTCATGCAGGGTGAGTAGTTTTAAACAGAGCTGGGGAGAGATTATGTTCTTACCCTCGATATATAACGCTGATCACTTTATATAGTCGTAAAGAAATTTGACTCAAATACATTCCAGTTTTGAAAAACGACTGAACTCGAATGCCCTATCCTTGAAACCTTTGTGTCCGTTGCTGTGCCGTGCCAATAGCATATCTAAACCATGCACTCAGTGTATTATATACTATTATATAAGAGTAAGAATAAGAAACGTTATTTAACGTCGGTATCGCCGCGTGTGGTCAGTCATTGAATATTTCCACATGAACATCTACAGTAAAAGCGTGGCTGAGATAGAAATCACCACAGGGATCACTTTTGGTTCTTGTGATGTTTTAGAAATATGCTGTCAGTATATTTGTCTGTGGGGTCATATGACTTCTTGTCACTACCCCAGCATCGTTTCCATCACCCTTTTAATGCTGCGTTTAATTATGTACGAACATTTTTATATATTATAAGGAGATGAATGTGATGATTAAATTCGGGGCGTTTTTCATGAAATGTTGTTTCTTCAGTCGCGACATTTCTTCCTTTGATCGTCAATTACTCTCGATACTATTGACACAAGATCGAAAAAAGATGTCGCATGAAAGAAAAATCTTGAATCGTTTATATAGTTTGCAAGATCTTTGGCGCTACGTATCGCTACGTGTGTCTAATGCCAATCATCCCGGGGCCGTTTGAACATCGTGTAATACAATATCGTTATGATGATCATATGAACGATCACAATCAGAACGTCGCCGAGATACTCGATCTGACGATACGATGACCATCATGTCAGGCCGGCATCATCCAAAATGTCGACCGCTTCTTGTGGTCTTGTGGGTGAGGTATTTCGGTTATGGATCCTTAAATTCCACTCGGGCGACGACTGGTTATCGAATGTCGCACCTGACGCTTGCATCCGAACGCGATCCGTCCGTGCCAATGTAACGCCAAACGCGAGGCAATCGTGTTTTTTGTTTTTTTCTTTTCCTTTTTCTTCATCGCTACAGTATAGTAAGCCTATAAGATCTGTATATATGAATGCCTGAAATTCTATCAATGTCGTGTTTTTCGTCTTCTTTTTCTTCATTGCTACAGTATAGTAAGCCAGTAAGATCTGTATATATGAATGCCTGAAATTCTATCAATGTCGTGGGTCGTGATCTCCCGTTAAAAAAACCGTATAGAGCTCGCGATTAAACAAATAATCCGAGATTACACATGCCGTAGTTTTCCGTTTTCATGTGGCAGAGACATATGCACCGTGTCATCTGTGTAGCTCTCGATGCGTTCAATAAACATCGCCTATCTTCGGTACACGTTGAAGGAATTCTCGTCATTGCAACGAGATTTTTTATATAATCAATGGTGGGTGCAAATGTTCTGATCTACTGGCACTCCGAAATCTTAGGTTGAAAGAATCGCCTGACATCTCCCACATTGAATGGGTTAATAAAGAATAACCTCTGCTACATTTGATCTAGTTGTTCCAACTCTGAATTCGTGTCTTTGTGTTCTTGGAAATTGCACGCCACTGGGTTCATTTGGGCTGAATTCTTGCATCCTCTGAGTTGACTCTTGTATGGCGGTCTTCCGCTCTGGTTCAGGTGTTTGAATTTTGGACTTCTGGTTATGAAAAAGTATTCAGTCTCTAACTATTATTTTGTTCGCGGATGAGAGTAATGGAAAGAAGATGAGAGAGTTGTCTATGCATCCACCTACGAAATAAGCAGGGGGGAATTTAGTGTTTACTCCGTCTGTCTGTCTGTCTGTTTGTCACACTTAAATTGTATTATCAACTAGTTTTAGATAATTGACTGACTTTCCTGAAACCTTTCAAGATTATAAAACATGCTTAAAAGATGTTCTATTTTAATGAGCATCTTGAACATGATTTGTAGATATACTTCACTTATTCATGAAATGAAATTTTATTTTTGTCCAATTCATCAGAAAATGGCAATTTTTCTTCATTAATTCCAGTGTACATGACAATCTTGTATAATCAAGTAGTCCCATAATATTGACTGGATATCCTTGAAACCTTGCAGGCTAAGCATACTTTGAAGATGTACTATTTATTCGATTTGATGAACTGATAATTTTTGTCAAAATCATCATGACGTAGTCATTTTCCTCATCAAAATGAACAATATTATTAAAGGATAATCAGCAGCCAAATAGTCCTTTCAATTCATCATCCATGCCGTCTCTGGCTTGCATCATATCTGAATTTTTATTCACAATAGTCGTGGTTTTTATTGGATCTGCAACGGAGGCATTCATATCTGAAAGGACATCTTTTTCATTTCAGTTGTAGATCCAGTTTTAACACACTTTTATAATTCATTGTAAAACACCAATGCCAAGTATGCTAACAGTTCACATATGCTATTCTATCATTATTCTCCCCTCTTTAGTTAGAGGGGGTGGGCATATAACAATTACTTTGTCCGTCCGTTTGACCAAACCGGAGGATATCTCGGTTTAACGGGTTATTATTTGATGAACATCTACAGAACTTACATGGAAGATGCTTAGCACCTAGTACATTGTCAGGATTTTGCCCGTTTCGATCATTATTTCCCCGAGTTATGTCCCTTTATCGTAAACAGGAATATATGCTTGTGGTCTATATGTCGGTTGCTATTTGATTGTCAACTTTGAAACTTACAAGGAATATGGTTATAGTACCTTGCAGATGTCCACTGTCAGCATTTTACCTATTCGGTGATTTTCCACAGAGTTATGTCCCTTTATCATTGACATCAGTATATTATACAGAACATTCTTGTTCATACTCCGGTCATCTCCCTTATAAATGAGCGAAGAAGTTTGAATTTTTCGTAGTAGATGCCCAGTGGTAATGTAGGTACGCACGCTCAGTATCTTCTACCTGTTTCGATGAGTAATGGCATGCAGGCTGTGTATCCATTGTTAATTGGGAAAAAGCAATAGTGGATGCGTGTGCAGAGTCAGGTCTGCTAAAAGTTCCAGTGGTTTTCCCCACATTTATGACCGTTTATCGCTAAAATAATTGTATGCTACCTTTTAATATAAGTACACCGAAAACTGAATATTTATGAAGTTCTTTCCACCAAAAAAGATACCATTATGAGCTCATGGGCCTAGTTTGTCGAAAATCTAATAAAACTTGTAAATTAGATAAAAGTTGTCACCGTCAATTATTCAAAAAGATTAAAAGGTTCAGTAATGTTTTTAAGTTGGGCAATATGGATCCATCGCTGCAGATGTGAAAATCACATATTCGACACCCAGCAGCATTATTAAAATGAATCTGTTTGCCAATCTTTTAGTGAAACAGTTCGTGAACATTCTATCGATTTCTAGATTTATAGATGATAATAACAATTATCCTTTTCTTATCAATTTCTCCCTTTGCAACGTCTTATTGGGTTACTGTGAAATCATGACGAGGTAATTGATTTTATACAGCGAGGATTGACGATTCCAAAAGATGTTACCCCCACTTTCCACGCATTCATTTCCTAAATTGTCATTTAATGCTGTGATATGGCATGGGATCGTATTAAATAGTACCTTTTCCAGCGGTGAAATTTCAACTGCTTATTTAGACAGGTTTTATCCCAGTTTATCAGTTAATATCGCCAAGCAGGAAATTGTGATAAGGTTATTGTCCTAATGAATTCACAAAGTGTCAGTGAGTTTATTGTAGCTCAGTATCACCGAGATAGTATCCAGCGGCTTAGATACACCGCACACAGAACTGTGTAAGAACTGTATCAATTGATCATTTGCAAAATATGCAATCTGGGTAATTAGAGTATGTATACAAGACAAGGTTCACCAATTTTCGTTCTTGCATATCATATAAAGACATAGACTGTGATTGATTGTATAATAGCTTCGGTTTAATGAACTGGGACTGTTCAAATAATGAACAAGACAAGCTATAGTTACTCTGATCTCCCACGCAGGCATTTGAGAGTGTTCTGTGTTCCGATTGTTCGGCTATGCCATTATTAAGTGAAACCACGCTCCCGTTCTGTTTGTAGTTCTATTATGTCATTTCATCGACAAAGCCTTCACTATATAAAGACATTTTTTCATAAGATAAATCTTAGTTTACTCTCAGAAGCATGTCACACAATTACTGTCTTTTTAGGTAGTCAATCTGAAGAAATCTAATGTTTGAAGTCAACTTGGATTTCGTGCGATAATGCCAGATGCGCGCATATAAGTCCAGAAAACAGTAGCCATATGTAGGCCCAGAAGCACTTATAAAATGAGATTCAACAAAACTTAAGCAGTTAGTTGATTTCTGCACCAAACCAAATAGAGAGCTCGTCTGTTATAGTGTATATCGCACGCATGATTTTGAGTGGACAATTTGGTTGTGGGGATGTAGAAAGTGTAGGTGACCATTAACTTAATAGTTCTTCTATCATCAACCAAGTTAACAACCCATACCCTTGAGTGGCAACATTACCTCATTCGCGTTAATAATAAAGCCCCATCATAATTGATCACACATTATATCTCATCGACTAAATATGAGTGAAAAACTAATTCTTATAGTGGCGTAAAATGTTTGTGTAAAATAGGGCCTTTGCACCAATTCGGTTCGGTTCAGGATCAGTGACGTCAATATGATCGGGGCCAAGGGAGGGGGCACAGGTTCAAGTACACTGTCCGTGTGCATATATACCGTCCATGTATATCGAGCATGTACACCATCCATGTACATGCCCATCGCCCATGGATGTCCATGTACACATACGGTATTGGTGAGGATGGCTATATTGGTGAGGATGGCTATATTGGTGAGGATGGATATAGTATTGATTATGGATTGAAAGCACCAGGTCGGTACCGCAACGTCAATCAGATACATTTCGTATATCCGGATGACAAGTTTAATATATTTATAAAAAAAATTACTTCTTGTGGAGCTCGTCAAAGAAAAAGTTAGTACAAGCTGAAAATACACTTCAGTGAAGTTCTGCAGTGAAGGACAAGGAATTCGCTCAGCAGGTCTACAGAAATTTCTTGCACAATGGTGTCTGGCAGCAT
The DNA here is from genome assembly GCA_036873755.1 of Hanleya hanleyi. Classification (NCBI taxonomy): domain Eukaryota; kingdom Metazoa; phylum Mollusca; class Polyplacophora; order Lepidopleurida; family Hanleyidae; genus Hanleya; species Hanleya hanleyi. Next base: position 62,146 of record JAVTVY010022951.1, read on the forward strand.
TTCTTCGGGAAAGGGTGTTATTAATCAATATGGCGAAAAGTATAAACAAGCATGACCTTGACAAGATGTGGCCACTACTTATGGTTCTAATTTTCTCTCTTGATCATGTACTCACTTAAGTTTATCTTTTAATCACCGTGCACAATTTTTATTTCGAACGACATGACCTTACAATGGAATAACCACCTTGTATCACAAAAGAAAAAGGTTTCCAAGCTCCATCAGTTAATCCTTCAAACATTGTTTCAAAATAGAGAAATGATTTTTGATATCGAAAAGTTAAGACTGAAATCCAAATCAGCTTTCTATAGTACACTAGTGTCGAACAGTGAAATCTTCCCGATTTGTCTTTATATTTTTTATCCTTGTAAACATTGGTTTGCAGGATCGGAGCTTGCAATGGCCAGCCTAATCACAGCAGAATCCGTGCATGCACGATGGTTTCTAAACCTATTTCTCATTGAGATAAGGCTAGAAGATGCATAATTTCGTCAACATGTTGCGGCACATTCAGACAGCATGCTGAAAGGGATGGCGAATTAATGGTTTATGAATCAATGTTGTATTTGACGAGCAACCTTCATTGGGCGCAATATAAATTCTGCAATCCAGTAGATAAATATATGATAGATCAGTAAAACTTCCTTTTGAGTCGATGTTTTAAAGGGTAGACCATTATCTCTCGATGGAGCTGTTCTCATGCAGTGGTAGTAGGTCATCCCTAACGTGAGATATCTTAAGCCAGATTCAATCGGAAAAATGCATCGGAAAACGATGTAAAAACATGTTATACTATAATTGAACGTAATATAACTGCCTATTGTTGCATATTTATGTCACTGTCAACCATATTATGAGACTAATATTCTTGATCGGATATGCATTTCTGTAATGCCAAGCAAACCCTGGTTATAATTTTCCTTTTCCGCATTTTTCCCCTTGCGATTTCTCGACATATTTCATATTTTCTTATTCCAGACACAATTTTACGGTGAATGTGACTATTTGCAAGAATATCATGTATTCTTCACTCATTCCCCGATCAATAATGATAGATAACTTTAAGCTTAAGGATATGTCCGGAATGCATCCGATGAACGGGAAAAGTCGCTCTCCTGTCACTGTTATGTTTTCATTGTTCAAAGAGAACAATTATTGAGCTGAGTGGTCTACTGGTGTTCCAGTAAAGTTCAGTTGATACCTTGCTATAGGCAACAGATTACTCGAGTCTACGAAGGATTACGTGGATAATATGCCGCTCCCTTCTTTGATCTGCACCGAGAATATATAGTGGAATGGTCAACAGATATGTGTTAAATGTCTTTATTCCATGCATTTTAGCAACTCGTCACGAAGACAAGCATGTCACTGAAGAATTCAAATAATCACAAGCTATCGTACGAGTGCAAGATCAATATACCATATCCTCGGCGGAAATGCTGCAGTTATCATGTTCGGTATTTTACGTCAAATGAACTGCCTGGAAATACGTGTCATGTGTCAGACAAATACACAAATTCTCGTTATCTTCACTGACACATGGACTGTATTTTCATAGAGTAACATACGTTGTGAAACTTACGCTATGCGATCGTAGTTTTGTGACATGGTGGAGATTGAAGCGCTTGGTCGGCGTCGGGCCTCAAAAGTATTTGTTCTGAATACGAACTTGCATTCTATATATACGCCCTCGTTTGGGTCTTTTTATTGTGTCTGGCGGTTACATGGTTTATCATTTTCCATCAGATGACTTTATAGGGCTATCACTTCATCGCTTTGAAATATTTGTATATAGTACCCCTCTAGCCGGTGCTAGGGGGCCGGTGCTAGGGCGCCGGTGCTATAGGGGGCCGGTGCTATAGGGGGCCGGTGCTAGGGGGCCGGTGCTATAGGGGGCCGGTGCTAGGGGGCCGGTGCTATAGGGGGCCGGTGCTAGGGGGCCGGTGCTAGGGCGCCGGTGCTTCCCTTATATGTGTTGTAATTGGGATACAAATCTTCACATGGATCACTTTTGGTTCTTGTGATGTTTTTTAGAAATATGCAGTCAGTATATTTGTCTGTGGGGATCATATGACTCATTTTCCACCACCCTTTAATGTTGCGTTTAACACGTTAATGTTACTTATTTCCATACTCTGACAACTTTGACGTAGCAGCCGACGGTGAATCTGCTACATGATGGGCGTGTTCGGGTCAGGTTGCTTTCGTAAAACTTTGGGAAAACGCCAGATTTATACATATTGGTGCATAGCTTGGTGTCTATTGTGTTCGGGGCCGAGAGACCAGCAAGGTTTTTTGTAGTTTAATGCAAGTGGGAAGTCCTATTTCAAAATTCCTGATATTAATCATTCTGACCTGAAAGTACTTTATTTACTTCATATTTCAGGTGTAGTATCAAGTACTTTATTTACTTCATATTTCAGGTGTAGTATCAAGTAAAACAATCCCACAGCCAAGTATACAACACAAACGAGGGGTAAGTGGACAGCTTTCATATAGAATAGTGAATAGTCATTTTGAGCTCTGAATATTCGTTCCAGATAATGCTATTCTTTTGTGGACGCTTTTGTGATCAATTTCATATAACTCAATCGTATTTGGAATGCTCTAACTAGTAAGAGCGTCGTTTCCAACACGATATATAGCGCATTATATTGTCACAGCTGAATGTCTTCATGGGTCATGTATTTACAGAACATGAGATATTCACATAAAGTACTTGACAAACAAAAAGCACAAATAGCAGCGTCTCCATTAACAGTGACTCATCGCGGAAGATCCTCCCCCACCATGGAACCGCTTTTTATCGTGAAGATGTTACTATGATGAATGTCCCTTCAGTTAAGATTCCTAACTTCTCATCTACCACACAAATAATTCACATAAAATTAGTCGGAAAGCTTTCAAAGTATATATGCACAATATGTGTTTGTGCAAGTTCAGTTAATATCCGTCTCTTCATATCGATTACAGAAATGAAGCATGGATTCCTCCAAAAACCATTCGTTCGCTGATTGCATTCATCATGTCAGTATCCACCAATCTGATGAAAAACAATGTCGCTATTTAGGTCCGAAATCATCCCTATATTTCTCGTGTCCACCGCCCTCTACACTAAGATGTAACGTAAGGTCATATCGACCAAGTTGGCCAATCATGTTAAGTTTGAAACACGGATATGATAATCGAGATTCAGATGTTGCTGTCACACGAAATGGGTATTTCGATTATTGACGCGAAATTCCTTTAATGGAAGACGACTGAATGTTGAATATCCAATCTGACGCTTGCTATTCGAAGGAAACTCACACTTCTCTCTGATCAGGGTGCTCCCGCATGCTAACAAAGGTTGTTAAACCTCCAAGAGCTATGAATCCGGCCCCTGATTGGTGGACGTCCAGATAGCTAGGGTTGTGGTCAGACCTATAGCTATAATAGCTGTGTGTTATTCTGATCAGCCTGTAGCATCCACATACTCCAAGTATATCCCCGTGGTCGGCTTGCCATTCATACCTTTGTACATATGCTTCATTATAATTCCAATATTTTCCAGTTTGAATCTAGAAGAGTTTATATGTATCGTTTCCTAATTAGCTGTCATTAACGCCTGGTAGCACAGAACCATGTACTTGCAACAATGTGTTCATCCTTTATAAAATCAAACTTTTCTCGTATGATTTTCATCTATATGAGGAGAGAGAGAGATTTAAGGTTTAACGTCGCGTTCAGCAATATTTCAGCTATATAGCGACGATCAAACAAAATTCTAAGTATTCAAGTTAATAACTTAATAATCCAACACATTAAAACTTACACAACAAATCGATTTTTTCTCAAATAACCTAAGATACAGTTTTCTTTCACCCGACTAAAAAGATCTTCTAAAGTAGCTGCATGCTCGATAAATCTCTTACAATCTTAGCATCTAAACAGTCGATAAGAACATGAGGATACCATATTTGACCTGTGTTTGAAAATGTTATTGTATTCCATTTGCAGATTTCAATTAATTTATGCTTGACCGTTTGTTTTTCTTTCCATTTGTTCCTGCCTGCTGTGTGTGAATACGTAGCACAATGTGGTAAGTATATAACACGCCTCATTGGCGGTCCATAAACATGGATCTGACAGAGCACGATTTAGTGTTTTGTACTTGGAGTAAATCTTGCTGGCGCCTTCCTCTATGTTACAAGCCACATTATCCAACTTGAACTCAAGCTTTAGTTTGGGTACCAGAATTAAGCATAGAGTAAGAAGATTATATATGTAAAAACAGATATTGGACTGTTATAGAAACCTGTCAGGATATTGGTGCAATGGACTTGAAAGTTCTTCATGGATGACTTCTGAATGTCGTATCTGGTGGATGTATATATATATTTGAGAGGATCGAGCTAAAGATGCCCATCAACGTATGGTCATTGATCAATATTGCAGTACCCGAAGTTCAGGTATGACATAGAGTCCCTTAACGATAAGTATGGGCGGCCATTCATGTGAAAAATACGAACAGCAAACGAATAATCAAACTTTTAATGAACAGACGCACTATCACACGAACACATTCAGAATGGATAACGTCGTTTTCAAGGTATGATCTATCCTGTAATGGATAACCCAATTTAAACCGTACAAACTCTCGACCAATAACCTAGTTTTGAACCAACGAACTTACTGCTAAATTAACAAACAGACCGATGACTCTTCTCAAGTAGGAATTTATTCTAGTTGGAATGACCTAAAAATCTCATAAAAGAATAGAGAACAGCCTCGGTTGTCTTTTTAGCTCTAAAGACCCTACAGACTGATAATTTAGTAATTACATATCCTAGAAAAATAAAGATCTAAGACACATGTAATATACACCGTGTATATACCTATACCCTATTATGGCATCAGGATATATTTCAATAACCGATGAATATGTACTTTTTTCTCTTCTTTTTCTAAAATATGTAAAGAAATCATCAGTCGGTGAGAGACTCAGAGCTGAGAAGATGGCTGAGGCTCTTTCTTCATCTTTTATGAGATTTTTGTGACTCACAGCAGTTTACAACTTTTTTTATATCTATCAGAACGATGTTATTATTATCCCCTTCCTAAACGGAGCAAGATGATGCAGTTTACTAAAATGTTATACTCGAGGTAACTTCATCTTGGGTTTACTACATATGGTAGCGGTCTGTTGGTGATGGAGATGTTCCAGTGAAATTCCTGTCCCAATCCATCTCAGTCTATCATATTTTATAGAATCTACTGCGATGATATTTACAAAAGCGATTACAAATTCAACTCGGAAAGTGAGTGAGTGAGTGAGTGAGTGAATAGGGTTTAACGTCGCTTTCAACATTTTTTCAGCTATCTCGCGACGGAGAAGGGAAGGGAATGAGAGGAGCGGGGATACCTACTTGTAACTTGCAACTTGGAAAGCCAAGACCAGCCCATGACTGTATACCATGCATAAACGGTTGTTGAAATCGCTCAACAATTCCGTCGTCTGGCTCGTGAAATAGATAAGTACTCTCCATGTTGACTTCTTTTCACATGGTGCAATGACTGGCTTTCTTGAGAACACAACAGCGCCCTCTGTCAGTTCATTGATTCCGAAGCACGCTAGTTGATTTAAAACTAGGTTTATTGTTCTCGAGTTTGGTTCTGCAGCCGAAATTTGTATACGCTGTGCGTACGTTTTATTATACCATGCCGGTAGTTCACTTGTTCGTTTGAAAGTAGGTGTCGGTATTCAGAGTTTGACTGATATTTTGAAAACACGGTTGTTAATTCAAAATATGACTGTTAATTTGAAGTTTGTATTTTTGACATGAAAGGTCGCTCATAGTAAACTTCTATACTTCTTGGTCATCAGCTCCTGGCCATCCCGCAATTGCTCAAGCGGAAGCCTCAGTAATACCCAACCCCAGAATCAACAATAACGTACAGTAACTATGAAGTATCAGAATGACTAAGTGTCGTTGTCACAAGGCTGCATGCATATGTATGGTGGCGTTTGAGGGGTACACGGCACGCTTTGCGTGACCAATGCCTATAGTGCCACGATGCATTGCCAAAGTAATCCAATCCAATAGAACGTAGTATTCCTCATGTCAGTGGTTTAATATCCTTTCTGACCATTTGGATATATCTGTAAAATTAATGCGTTGACAACTCATTGACATCAGAGGAAGAAATTATGATGTGGGCATTTAAATATCTGTAGTGTAGATTAAATTTAATTTACACAGAAATAGAATGTAAACATAACGACAACGTTCCATGGTATATCTTGGGTTAGTATCTCAAATATTCGGGTGGCACAAGTAGATAGAGCGGTGGGACTGATCAGTCAGGGATCCCGCAATTGGGACCAATCTAGTAACACTTCAGTAACAGATGTATATTAGTATTCTGCCAGTCTAGCACCAATCTATGATCAATTTGTCTAGTGGGACATTGTCGAGCAGAGATGTAGGTTAAACGCAATAGACTACTAAATATACAGATGAGCTTAGAATTAATATCTGACCAGAATAATATCACTTCAGAACCAAACAAAATACCACTTCTTGCAAACATGATGGCTGTCCCTCGTGTTAACTCTTTAAACCTGAAATGCATGCAGTCAACATTCATTGGCAGCTAAGACGGTCTAAACAAAATCACGCAATTTAATATTTTCAGATTGAAATGCAATTACTGTTAGTCTCAAACACATTCCTTGATAAAATATTGTAAATAATTCGGTATATTTTGAGAGATTAATTTTGTGAAATATTTCTAATACAATACAATTTAATACAATTTTCTTTATAGAAGCTGGCATTGTATAACGGATATTGACACATGAATATATTTTTGTCTATTTCAAGGGATTACGGGTTAGTATATCTGATCGACCGACTGTATGGTGGTGTGTTTCTGTAGTCTTTATTTCGCGTGTGTAACCGAATGGATTCATATTTGCAATGTGGTTCAATATTCTGTTGTGTTTGTTATTTAGTACTGTAGCGCTTGTTCTCGCATTTATCGAGTATTTCACCAGGTTATAGCATGCGTTATGTTCACAAAGAATCGCAGGAAACGCTGGTAATATTGTTTGTTCTTCTTTGTAGCATATATATTGTTCGTGTTATATCTTGTGTTGTGCGCGTATGAACTTTGCTGCAACGCTTTGAAGGTACTTTGTGTTTACATGTGTTTAATCATTAATAGCCAGATCAGTTAACGAAATAGATTGTTAATCTTTGAGTCACGTTGCCTTGGTATTGGTCTGTGGTTAGCCGTATTGGACTCCAAACGAAGACCGATACGTGTAATAGGAAATGTGACCGTGAACAATTCAAAACTTATTTCTTAATTGATCTTTCTCGACCAACCAGTCGTTTGCCTGACTAATGTAGAAATTTCATTCATTTTGGTAGACTTGCTGTATTATAATGCATTTATGCTTTTTTGTATCTTCTCCCGATTTAAGCACGACTAGAGATGACGCTATCCCTATCATATTGGATCTTATATCTCAAGCGCATTGTCATTCACAGGCGCACAGTCCTGAAACTTTCGGAAAGTGAATATGAAAGTCTAATCATTTCAGGATAATACTTTCTTGGAGAAGCAAGATAATATTGTCTGTACCACATAACCTAATCTAGACGTTTATACTGATATTTCGTTGTAAATTTGTCGTATAAAAATTGAACTTTAGTGTAAGTTTATTACTTTTTTTATCAAAATGCGTTGAGAATTGACCAAAAAAACACCAATACCTACCATGTTATTTTGGGGCCACGATGACGTTGGTCTACCAAGGTTGTAATATGCTGGCTTGTTGTCGTGACGTCAAACAATAACCCACAAATCGCCCGCAACTTTTAGTTTTCGCCATTTATAGGAACTACTGGAATTATTCTCTTGATTTTGGAATAAAATTACTCTGACTTTATAAAATGGGTGACATTTCGAAAACGTCAAGAATAGATGATCTGGTATAGACAATAAAATGCAGGATTTGTACCATGTGTGGTATTCAAAAACTCGACCCTCATACTTCAGCACCAACTCAACAGTAGTGTGAATGCATGCCTTTTGAACTACTCGGCCACCTCACCTTCCAAAGAAGACGATATTCGAATAGCCTATAGCTATCGTGCAAGTAGTAGTAAGACGGCAAATTCTGTCGCAAAAGTGTGGGTCCCAAATGTGGGCCCTCGCGGCGTGACGTCACATGTTGCCATGGTGACGTGACGTCTATCCGTGCCGCGACAAAATTTACCGTCTTACTAATACTCGTGCATGTTATACTCCTCTGATAGGCTGACTACTTCAGGCTACTCCACGGTGTTACATCCATCCGATTCTATTTTATGTCTTGTATTGTATTTTAGCAACATTTATAATCATTCTACCTTCGTTCTATGTGAGTCTATGGTTCAATTTGATGAAAGATGAACCTTTCCACCATCCTTATTGTTTCATAATAATATATAATATCGGTATAAAGTATTTTTATGTTACATGTGGACACGGTAATTAATATCGATCGGTAACTCATATTTGAACTTCATATTAATGTTGATATTCTATCAGACAATAGAGTTGTTTATGCTTGTTTGATGATATCTATGTCTTTGTGATTTTCCAATCTTCACCCTTGATGATACATTTCGATGTCAACTGGACTGAACACACAGATGGTGAGTATGGTCATTTATGAATAGAACTTATATACCTGGCAAACCAGACCCATTTTATTCCCTACGTTTAATATCAGTATATGGAGGATCAAAGTACAAACAACAAGCAGAAATAAAACTGTCTCTCTTCAATCTTTGGGCAACCACTGACTCATGTACAGGAAGATCAACAAGGATTATTACAGATCGTCCAAAATTCATTCAGAAGGTCACACGACGTTTCAAGTCGTTTTAGATCGGCCAACTGGAGCAAGTAAAAATACCAGCATTGCTTATGTTGAGATTAACACCGTCTATGACACCAGCTGTCTGCTCAGACAAGACTGACGCTCTAACGGTAACGACCACATCCTCTCCCACACCAATTAGAGATTCAACGACCGGGTTTATGGAACGCCAACCTGTCTGATAATATGAGGTTGATCCGGTTCATCTAGAACTCCTGATTACATCTAAATAAATATATATATACAGACATACCCGCCCACAACAGTTGTCGTTAGTGGTCTCTGTCCTCCATTCAATCGTATGATCGTGCAAACTTCTACCAAGGTTAAATCTTGGGTTTGTCATGCCTTGGGGGGTAACGGTTTCTTTTACAATTGAACGTTTTCTGGTTGACATATAATTATGCAACCGTGATAGATACAGGAGCAGCGATATGTATATGACTTATTATTCTGCCTCGGTTATTTCTTTTCAAATTATTTATCACTGGAATGCCATTGGCAATTTGTTTGTCATATTTGGAAGTCGAATGAAAAGACAGAAATGTTTATGACACGTATTCTAAACACACTGGTTCTTGGTGAAATTTAGCCAAGCCTTTTAGTTGACGATTGGATTTGCTATCGTCATGCCATTTCGACATCCTTTAGAACTCAGCACCCCACGCTCTTGTTATAGCAGATGTCATAATAAAATGCTGCACTGGTATTACGACGTATTCTCGAAAAATAAACGTCTGAACATGAAGGATCACTTTATGAAAAGACAAGCATTCAATCAATCTCACAACCAACATATCCGCATATTTGAAATTCTAGAGAAATACAATAATATATACATTTGTGCTATCATGTTCATACTTCTCACAATGAGACGACAAATGCCAGTGGGTGTGTGAAAATCCGCTCAGGCTGATCACAAGTCCTTGATGGCGTTACAGTTGAAGTACTATATGCAGAGTTTGATGTACATATGTACAGCTCTGGTATACATAAGCATCCCTTTAGGACATGTAATAAGAGCTGGATTCTGTCTTGAAACTTTGTCTTCTCGTTTAACGTATACATTGATTGTTATAAGTTTTATCTCACATAATTGAGATCAACGCACATCACTAAATCGTATACTATCTGACAATGAACTTCACATAAACTGAAAGATTTCGCAACCGGCTTCAAATACGATCTGATTTGAACTATATAACAGTAGTTTGATATGTGACAGTATCACCATTTAATGTATATTGATGATGTATTGCTCTTTTTCTGCTGCTAACATGGGACCATAGATGTGTCTAGTAAGTATACTCACTATAACCTCCATATTAGTGATATCCGGTACTTTGCTTAATTCCATCATACCTTATTTGGAAGAGAGAATTAACACCTTTTAGCTGAAGTGCATACTTAATAAACCATCTGCAACGCCATATTTTGCTTCTCATGGCACAATAAACATCTGGGGTCAAATACAGCTTTGGATAATTCATTTTCACTCCAAAAATGCTTCTCCATCTTGCGGTCAAATTCAATTATATTGAACTGTCATCGATTTAAGCAGAGTTGGAAGGAGGGCGGATTAATCATAGTCATCTTGACAGTTCATTTGGCATTCTTGTCATCATATCGACTTCAATGTCTACCATCAGACAGTCTCGACCACAAAGCAGATCAACAACTTAACAAAACCCTCACCATTATAAAGTTTATCGTCTACGATGAGTACATTTGTACTGCTAGATTTGTACATATATATTTGCATTATTATATTATAGTCTAAAGAAAACATGTTTTCTTTATAATTTCAGGTACACCCGAGGGTAAGTAAAGTAATCCATAGAGGGTATATGTCCGCAATAACTTAAAGATGTAATCAGCCTCAAAATGGATGGATTTTGTAAACTCTCCCCTGTGCGTTTTTTCAGCAGGGAAGATTACCAAAGCATCATATGTATTATATTTGATGACAGTGGGATCGTCATATACAACGAATGCAAGAATATCTTGTCAGAGAAATTTGTAACTCTGTCCGCTTCGACGGCTTTTCTGTCTCACCATTGAGTGTGTGTTGTACGCGGAGAGGAAAATGACGTCACTACGTGACGTATGAGTGACGTGGCGACGCTCACGAATTTGAATGCTGCACAGCTGCAGCCATGGGATAGCGTCATGGCTCGTGCCTACGGTTCGGTGATGTCGCATAGCATACGTTGGTAGAATGCACCATACGTGTATACGCTTGTTGACACGGCCGTGGAAAAATAAACGGCATGCCATGCTGTTTATTTTTAAAGATCAACTCCTTCTATTTTCTCGTGAATGGTAGAAACAAGTTTAGTTTCTTGTGGTCAGATGTGTTTCATTTTGTACCTGTTGTAACATATGTCACATTCGTTAAGTTTGAGAGACATCGATTTCAGCCCAGATTTGAGGCTGATTACATCTTTAACCTTGAACGCGATTCGATCGCGTGCAGGGTGCCCTCGGTGGCCGAGTGGTCTAAGACGCTACGCTGGTGATCTCTAGCCTCACACCGCTGAACCGGCACGGGTTCGAGCCCAGCTGGTCTTTGTGTGGAAGTTTGTCAGTTACTTGCCGACGGGCGGTGGTTCTCTCCGGGTACTCCGGCTTCCACCACCAACCAAACTGACTGTCACTATATGAGTGAAACAACCTTGAGTGTGACATTAAGCCAAATCCCTCCCCCTCCTCCATCGCGTGCAAATCGCGGTCAAAATAATGCTGCGCTAGCTGACCCGTCGAGCGGAGAACAAGTGTGCTGAGCGTGACTGGCGCGTTGAGGAAAATTGTGTTTAATAGCACAATCAAGGGACAGGAGACGCGCTCTGGCGCATTTTGTATATATCACAGTTGCACCTGTTATATTAGTAGTCGAGAGAATGTTTTTCTCAGCCGCAATTAATAACACGCACACTTTTTGTAACTGCAAAAATTTTTCTCTAATCGCATTCAAGGTTAAGTTATTTCTTCCCTTTACTGTATACATATATGTATGGCTTCTAAAATCAGTTTCAATCATTAAGAATAAATAAACAGATCGTTCATGGCTTTTGTCTATGAAACAAACCTGTAATACAAGCGTCAGATCCGACATACAGTTGCCAGCTGTCGTCCATGAAGAATTTTCGCATCCGTAATCGAAGGACCTAATTCATAAGATAAAATAAGCACCAAATTCAAAAGTCACAATCACTGATTAGTTGTGTTGTTGTTTTCGGGTTTTTTGACGAATTTCCAAATCGTTTTCTGGAGTATTGAAGCTCAGACATGATATTTTTCATGACTGTCATATAACTGTTATATAAATGTTATTTATATAGTATATAAATTCATTAATGCTTCTAATATTTTTCCTAAACCGGAATGTTGTGTCGGTTGATACCACTCTGCCATCCTCGATAATTTTGAGAAATTTGCATAATTTCAAGCTGGCCGCCAGTTATTAGTTTTTTTGTTAGAACTAGTATTTTCTTATATGAATAATGCTTCTTCTGTCATGTTTATCATATATGGCAGATGACCTTTCCATTATTTGTTTCGATCCAGAGGGTATTTCCAACATGTCCGTCTGTATCATTCTTGCATGACAAGTATTGACAAGGGATGACACTTCATGGACGTACTAAAAGTTACATACTGTCTCTGCATTAGCTTGGTCATGCATGTGTCACAAGTATGAATGGGCAGTGCCTGTGAGATACTGTGGTCAGTGAACTGAAGGGGCCCAACTTGCACCCCCGCCACCAATCAACGAATCTATATTTCTTTAATACCTTCAATTGGGCTGAATAGTGAATATATGTCAACACGCGATAAATTTTGACTCGATGTAGATTTTGAAGGGTTAAAAGCAAAGCACTGAAAGCAGTTCAAATTATTAAAAGGGTTTTTTCATGTAGTATTAATCTCCACTTTTTGATTTCTTGAACAATATTCTCAATACATACGGTAATGTTTTGATTATATGACGTCATTTGGGGAACATCTCCAAATTTCGTGTCAAATTGACAAATTTGCAGAATATGTCGTTTCGCTTGTACAATGCCTCATCCCATATGACTTTAAATTATATTTTGGGATAATCTGAAATTTGCTGAGTGAAACGGGATTTGTTATCAGGTGATGAAATGGAATTCTTCTGATGCCAGGCGCTAAGAAATGACCGGGAAAGTCATATATATATCACATTATTCAACGATTCCTTCTAAGATTTAGTTTTATTATGCTCGGCAATACTATCAGTGTTTTGTGTTACCAAACTTTGTGTATATGAACTATCCTACAACACTCCGGGATGTATACAAATATCAGCACTAAATATAGTATTTACCTCAACTATAGCATGAAGCGTAGCTAGGGTCAAGTCTCATTGGAAATTAACTGAGCGGAAACGTGTATCCGCTAAAAACGCCAGTGACAAGACACTAATTTTTTGGTAACTTTCAACAATGTAATTTTTCGCGAAGCTATCATGGAAATCTTTTAAAATAGCAGCCATGTGATATTCCCGCTGTCTATTGTATATCGTTATCAAATTTGACGGTTTACTACGCCAACGACATATTTAAACACATGATGAAACATGATTCATTTCATTCAAAGTGGCAAAGCTCTACCGCTCATTTCAAATTGGTGACAATATGGATCTCTTTAAACTTGAACCCATATGATCGACATTTTAACCCTACCGGGCCTGGGGGATATTTCCCCCCCCCCCCCCAACTTTCTCCCCTATATTCGGAACAACAACAAAATGAAAGCTGACCCTCCTCGGCTTTTTAGTTTATCATATTGGATCATTTTGAGCCTATTTACATAACCCCCGAGTAGAGGATCATGGGTAAATTCAAGATGGCGGCCATCATGTGGAGTACCAGATAAGTGATGTTTCCGTCATTTTTCTTCAAAATTCCGGCTTTTCTTCCAGGAAACCATTGGAACCACTGATGATTTTCCAATAATAGAGAAGAAAAGCAACTCCGAGTAGGGATGACAATTTCATTCCAGGAAAATTGGCCAAAATCTATTTTATTTCACATCAGACTATTATTTACTAATTTATCATGCGGTTTTTGCTAAGAAAAAACATAAATAAAAAATTAAAAAAATCGACCAAAATGCCGGTTTTGAAGATGACGTCACTGTGACGTCATCAAAGCGGCCATCTTGGATTGTTTTACATTTTCTGGTAGAGCTTGACCAAAGGTGGTAGTGGGGCAAGTTTCAGCTTCCTAGCTCAAGGGGTAAGAAAAATATTAATCCCCGAGGCATGGGCAGATCCCAAAAGGTCAAGGTCAGATGGGGTTAGGGTTGTCCGTGTTGCAGATTATGTGAATGACATGGAAACGTTCGCCAATAATAACCTAAGGGATGAAATATTGATTTTGATACTTCGGGTCAGTATAAGTATTTCGAATTAGATTAAAACAATTTGTCGAAACGAAAGTTTCAGATTACAACACATATAAGGGAAGTGGGAAGAGGTGCCGACATACTGACTGCGTCACATGACTTCACAGAATAATCTTCTGGTTAACCTATCTAAAGCACATACCAAGAATCTAACGATTCGTGATATGTGTTGTATCTCAGGTACGCTTTTATTGTACCGTTACGTGGAGATATATGAGCATTGGGCTCATAAAGCTGCTCTGAGTAGGACAGAGGTCTTCGAAAAAACGCATCTTACTGTTGCCCCCATATGGTCGTCATTTTGTAATCCCTTTTATATCATTGCACTGATAATTATGCGAACGGTCTGGAACACGGCATAATATGTATAATAGGTAAAACAAGGCCAATTGTAACAAATTTCTAAGTTGGACTTGTTCAAATGACTTCAATTAGAACAAAACGTATGAAAACCGCAAGCTTTAGATGACCCCATATAGTCGTCATTTTGTATTTAACTATTATGCTTCAAGCTAAATATTATACAAATTCTCTTAACATAAGCCCAGTATATTAGGCCATAATGAAAAGCTCAATTTTGACAAATATAAAATTTTAATCCCAAAATGACTTAAAAGAGAAGAAAACATGTGACTAATGTATACACTGAATGAAAGATCTATCTCCCCCGTATCCAAAAATGTAAGCAAATATTTTTTGCGATTTTTTCCACTCGATTAAATCGGCATTCAAACCTGGGCATCGTTGTCTCTCAAGCGTGCCGCCATTTTGGCGCGGGTCGTCTAAGCGTGTGACGTCACCCGGGCCTCGCCGCTCTCTAGCGGGGAAGGCGAAAATAGAATGACATTGCATGAAGATATATTACAAACCAAGCCTTTCTTACATTGGAATGATTAAAATTTGACAGGAATAGGAACCGAACGTCGTGATATGACTGAAATAGTGTTGAAAGAATAATAAACTCACTCCAATTTATTGCATTAGTCTCAATGTGCAAAAGTTCTTCTCTGATGCGTTTGGAGTAAAATCCTGCCGACCGACGTTATGCACCTACTGTTTCAGTACATCTGGTTTCAACATTGGGAACCGATGAAATGTCCCGGTCTTTGGAAGGTTTGGATTCCCAGTTCTGTTAGAACAGCCAAACGCCACACACTGCGGCATGATGCCCGTGTATTTGCGGAATATTGGCATATTAGCACTATCAAATTATAACAGCATACAAAATATAAACCTGCAGTGCCGAGAGCTTCTCATACTTTAACGTACCGTGTGGAAATGAGTATGAGCCCAGCTCACGTCACGCAGTAATGCGCACAATATGTTTTCGGCATTTCTGATTGTTTAAAATAAACGCAAGCCCTTAAGCTTGTAATGGCGGCACTTATGAAACTGTCCACAGGCTCCAGTTTTTTATGTTTCGATATGAATAGATCGGCGGTAAAAAATCGCAAAAAAAAAAATGTGCTTACATTTTTGGATACGGGGGAGATAGAGCTTTCGTTCAGTGTATATATTAGTCACATGTTTTCTTCTCATATGAAAAGGTGTTTGTTTTACATGACACGATATGGCCACAAGTATGAAATTCGCCATTATGTGTTGCACTGATTATTATGTGAATGATCTTAAAATGAGCCCAACATAAAATTCTATGGGCTAAATTAGAGCAATTGAGAAATTTCTTTAGTTTAGGTTTCTCTAAACCCAAACGACTTGAATTAGATGAAACATTAGATTAGATTACTGCATATGGTCGCCATTTTCAATGTAGCCATTATGTTCTATGCTGTTGCAAATGGTCTTAAATTAAATTAATGGTCTTTTCATGGCTATTATGAAACATAGTTCAATTTGACAGATATGTTAATTGAGCTTTATAAATTGAATTCGACAGGTGTAGAAAATCCCAAATTCTGATGACCCCATATGACCGCCATTTTGAATTTAGCCATTGTAGTTTGTGCTGAAGATTATACAAATAGATCCCAATATAATCCTAGACCATTAGGCTATTATCAGATTAAGCTAAATTTTGACAAATATGTGCTTTCGAATTCCAAAAATGCATTGAATTATACAGAAGATATGAAAACCCCTCAGTGCAGATTCCCCTATATACCCTCCATTTTGAATTTTAGCAATTACGCTTAGCACTGAGGATTATGTGAATTTTGTTAAAATGAGCCCATCCTGATTTGGTATGAGACGAAGTACTGTTCCCCAAAGATTAAGCGAATAGCTTCAACTGAGTCCATAAAATTTAGCCATGATACGACAACGTTCATTCTGACAAATATTTTCAGTGGGCTTCTAAAAATGCAGGCAAATTATTTGAAATTTCCATAGCTTCAGATTAGGCCATATGGTCGCCAGTTTGAAATTAACCATTAAGATTCTCATAATATCACGAGACATGGGCATAGTTTGTCACCATGACCTAGAAACGCTGGCGACGGTCAGTCATACTCAATAAAATGAAGGCACATTATCCTGTAGTGATTGTGTAACTTTAAGAGATATGCTGGTCATGAGAAAATGATGCGGGAGAAAAGCTGCATACGGACATGCCGAAGACAATATCCACTAGCTCAAACTTGTGAGGGGTCTCGGGTAAGTGCCCCGTTCAATATAACTAATATTCGGTAAGCAGAAAATTATTTATAGAGTGGGGCGAGGGGTAGAGTACCAAGCGGATTTCCAAAAAAAAATGGCCGCTATCTTCAATTTATGCAAATATCTCAAAATGTCCAAGGTGCTTGAGTGACATCCATCAGATTCGTAATCAGTACAAAATTTTAGTCTTGAAACACCTCAAAAGGAACATTAGATTACAGAAATTGTCAGATTCTGTCTTATAGCTGCCCGACTATCATGCAGATCTTTCATTACACAAGCGGCCACCAGCCCGGCTTTCTTCTTAATTTCTTCTTTACGAAGCGTAGCGCCAAAATCGCGTGATATGTTTGCACTGTGGCATGAAATTGATAAAGACTTGACCATGCCAAAACTAGAAGATATGGTTCAATCCATATTTCGGTTGATTATATCATATGCTATGTGTTTTATATAACTCGTTCTTAGAGAAAGCAAACGGTAGACGGTTATTGCTGTAGAACCAAAATGTAACTTATCATTGCAAATATAAAATACAATCTATTTCTTTTCAGAATTGTCGTGGTGGGGTAAGTATTTAATTCCATTCCAATCTAGAAATTCGTCATTTCTTTATTACCATTTTCCTCCAAGTAATCCTGACGCGATTTTCGGATAACGCAAATATGTAAACTCGTACGGAATAAAATAATAATGTAATAATATAATATCATTCGAAATTCAAGCAGTCGCACCATTTTTTCGTGCTAATTTCGTCTGTTGATTAGAGACCTGAGATTTTAATATATTTTATAGACTGGTCGTTTACTCTGTTGGAATGTCTTTCAGATCGGGATAGGACAATGTACATTCCGATAGCATCAACATTTTTAATACTATATACACGAGCACAAATATACAAGAAGGAATAAGAAGACAACGGTCATTCCCTGCCTCACCGCTCTGTGTTCATTGTCCTAGCGAATGGTCTTTGTCTTGTATTAGCTGGTTTGCACCGCTGGAATGAACAAAAATCGTCTCAAATTAGGTTGAGTATCTGAGATATCTGAGCAGACAAACGAGATTAGGTGAATAAATGCGAGGAATCTGTGAGGTTCATCTTATATCCTCGTGGTTCTCACCGTGGTATTCGCGAAATACTCGAAATATGGACACCCTATAGACGGGTAGAAGTCCTGCTGAAATATTACTGTACTAAAAAGTGGCGAATAATCATTTCGTAATTGTAATAGCCGTGTTTCGGTATGAGACTAATTCTTATTTCTTAAGATAAGGGTCGCAATATGGTTATTTCCTCCTAATAACTATCAAGACTGAACAAATCCATGAATAATCTATATTTAATGTCCATTCATTCATTTTGTTTAGTTTAAGAAGAGGACAAAATTAAAGGTGAGTTCAAATTTGGTTACTATACACAAATTAAATATTTCATTTAATGATAATACAATCTGACATATTTAGTGTTCTATTTGGGTTAGCTTGGATATGCTCCCTTGTACCATTGGTACATAAACACTGTTATATTATATAGACTTCAATAAATCCACATATTCCCAGTACTTTCCATCATCTTGCCTATCCACCCAAGGTACATGTTAACAATTGTTCGATGTTAACAATTGTTCGTACATTTTACGGTAATCTATCGGCAGCTGGGGTTGCCAACAATGTACAGTAAAATTAACGGTTGACCGTAAAAGTTGTTGTACGGTCACTGTAAAAAGTACGGTAGAATACCATAAATTTTCGGTTACAGTATTTTGTGATATCATATTTTTTTAATAGTATAGATCTTTATTTCAGTAAGGAACGTGATATATCTTCCCTAATATAAGTTCGTGGTAACCATCATTTCATGCCATGAGGATCTAGCATGGTCAGCAACATCGCAGTCTCATTCAACATTACATATACTTTATCTCCTCTGCCGTTGTTGTAAGCGAATGACTTAGAGGATGGAGCACACAAACACAGTTTCTGTTTCACAGCGATGAAGTCATCTTCCCCCCCGAGTATCCTCCCAACATGTTGCAGTTATTAAGCGCTGCATGGGCCAAATTGTTTGTCTACACTATCACGATGGCGTTGACAAAAAATATATCCAGTCTGCCGGTGTTGAGATGGTACGAAACGGGTGTAGATATAGCCTGAACAAGTCTGCCCAAGATTGGCGACGTGGCTGGACTCAAACAAAGGCAGTTAATTTTGCGCGGACGAACGTCATCACGTGATGCAAAGTCATGCGTTCGCCTTTCATATGTGACCGTATGGTAATATACGGTATTTCTAAAGATACGGTAGATTACCATTAAATTACGATAATATACCGTATATTTTTACAGTATTTGGTTACGGTGACATATTATCCTGTCATCACCATGTCGTATATACACCAGTAAAATAAGTATTTCCCCTACTTTCTCCGATCACATATCCTTGTATTTCCCCTCTATTTTTTTTCAATTTATCACAGATTCATATTATCAGATCTGCATGGTAATGTTATATACACACCAGACGCTTTATTTCAATCAATTCATCCAGTTGTAACTGACTCAATGTGATTTAATCTTCCGTAATCCTAAACCAACAGTCATCATCGGACAAAGAAGAAGTTATATCTAAAGAATGGTTGTGGATATTGCAAACTGTCCGGTCCGCCGGCTCGGAATATCGACAGGAGACATTATCAGGCGAACAGGAATTCGGACCCACGGGCGAAACGGCCAGAAAAGACGACGACGATATCCCCGAAAGGAATGGTAAGCTTTCTCTGAAATCATTCTCTTGGCGTTTCGCCTGTTCAAAAAAGATCTGAAACCGTCATCACGAGCCCTTCGTGGTCGAACTATAGCGTATTCATGAAGATATCGACGAGGCTTTAAAATTGGATAGGCATGCTGCCTTTTGCATATCGTCTCTTGCAGTCATGCCACCACAACACGCCATAACTTATGATTGTCCAGACCGTCAAGTTATATTGCTCCTATTAGTTGAATTAGTTTACTCTGTCAGAAAATTATGGCATTGGAGCAAGAGGGGAATAGAATTGGTATACTCTGTCAGAAAGATTGGGTTCTTCCAACCCAAATATGTTGGGTAGTTCACGTCTGCTTTTAACAGTCTATGAGACTATGACATTTGAGTGCATGGGCTCGTGGATTATTGTAGTGCTCTTTATACGACAGAATGTGACTCAGTCTTGGTATTTCGAAGCTTTTGCTTTTTCATGAATTTTAATCAGAACTTTTCTTCTCTTACAGACGTATTCAGTTCATGAACTGATATTTGTGTGGGCCTTATGGACCGCCCGCGCTCTCTACAATTGCTAAACGGGCATCATTTATTCTTCACTGGTACCATGTACCATGTGTCTGGGCTTTATCAAAATGATCTTGTAAATGTTTGTCGTTGCCGGTCAGAAGTCGATAATCTGAACTGCTCCCTCATTAGTACCTTGCACCAAACCTCCGGCGATTCCATCCGACTCTCCTACAGCAACTAACACGCCACAACCCACCGATCGTTCAATAACGATACGCTATGACGACTTATCGATTGACCAGTGTGAAGTTCCAACGCGTTCACCAACGCCTTTCATTCCAAGGATTTCCCTATACAGTCACCTGTGTTGAACGTGAGAAAATTCAATATGTTGTATTCATCATATCTTTTCTGCCGATCTCGTTATTAAACAGCGAATAACAAGTGCATTTGTTTCCACTTTGACACTTCTGTACACGTTCTCACGAATTTCATGGTTTTCAATTTAATAACATGGACGAAAGGACACAAGAGTAAACGGGTTGTTTTAAATAACATTCAAGACGTTTTATAAGCACGCGTGCTCGTCTCTGATTTCTAGTTTTGTTTCCCCGTCTTGTCGCACTGGAAAGTGACGGATATTACCAGCAGTTCCTTATGTGGACACAGCAAAATGTGATTATTGGTGAATGGCACACATTAAACATATGATGACTGTTCATTCACGAGGACCATGGTTATTTCTGATTGCACTTTGTCGATAAGTTTCTCCTCTAGGTCTTTCATGTTCTTGCCGCGGCAATGTTCCAATGAGTCTCGGGTTGTTCCCTAGGGTTCATCTGTATTATTGCCTCTGTATTTACTGTTACACCAACAACGAGTACCTGTCAATAAATAGATTGAAATCTTCATCTTGTGAGGAATATATGTAACAGTGAACGTCTTCACGACTACCGTACGAGTTTTGTACACATACTGAGAACCTACATGAAACCATAATAGTAATTAATAAGCAAGAATACAGTCTAGATAGTAATACAGAACCATATATACAAGAGAATTCAATGAGTTATCCTTCGAGAGTTAGGTGACAACAGCAAGAAGCCAATAAAAATCCCCCAGCACCTTTTTTCTCGAATCTGAGACAGACCCCTCCCCCCACACACATGCAGACCCACATCCTCCGTTGAGCATTTTCTAACATGGTTTCTGTCACTCCAGAAAATGTATCCGCCTCAACGTCATCATAATTTAGGCGTCAGATTTGATCACGTCAATAATGAAAATACCATATTTTTGACGTTGTTAACTCCCAAATTGCGTCTAGATTTAGAATGAACGTATCCGGAAAGAGACAAACGATCTTGACATGATAATGATGCCGGTAAGATAACTTCAAGCGTATACAGTCTGAATGCATCTCAATATTGGCACATCCCACATTCGATACATACATGTAGCCCTCGTCCATATTGGGAATACTGGGTTCCGTATGAGACTGTCGGCACTCATTTCTGTCACCATATATGTACAACAATATATATCAACTGAGCCAGTTTCTCGAAAAAAAATGGAACGATAATTGCGGTTCCAAAATGTCAACAAGACAATATTTCTCCCTCTCACCTTAATTTGACAAAAAGATTTACAGTTCCGTCAATTCCAATATATGAAATGTGTTATCGTCATTGTGATTCCTTAAACACTAGGATGATTTGGAGCCGAGGAAGCCTTCTGGCTAATCTGACAACAATATATCTACGAGCAGATTTCCTCAACATTGCTCTTATTTATACACTATAGCACTTTGGTAAAGTCCTAGTGGGAAATCCTATATGAGTAATAAAATAGATACGATTTTGAACGATATGTGTCATTTCTCCTCACGTTCTTCCATCAGACTTGAGGTATCATTAATATACGAGCCTGTTTCATATCACAACTTCTGAAATCGGATCGGTACCCGTATACAATTTGGGTATGTTGACTAGAATGATCGGAACGCCTTATTTATTTGATAACTAAATCTGGAATATTAGTATCAAGTAAGCCCAAATACTCAAAGACAAGTATTCTGTTAATTTGGACACATACATCTACTTGATTTCGTTTTTTTGTATTTGAAGAATGTGATACTGGTCATACTGAAGGCCAAATATCTAGTATAATCGACATACAGTCTCGGCCACAATATGTTGGTACATTGGTAAAAATTCGAAACTCGGACACATCAATGTAATTCTGGTGAATCAGATTGATTCTTGAGTATTTCTGTGGACGATTCCTGATCTCCGAATGGTTACCTGTTTCGTTGAGCTTTGTTCGACAATCTACCCCGATTGGAACTCGAATTGTGTACCATTTCAGATGAAGTATCATTAATCTATGCAAATTTCTGAGAACGGCAATGCGAATGAAAAGCATTTTTTTTCCTGAGAAAGTGATGACACTGGAAAACATTTGAAATTAAAAGCTGTTTGTGACCACATCGATCGTAGTCATTTTATGTTCCTTTGTATGCTGGCTTTCTGCCTTGGGCGTCACTTATTGGCGTAAAACGCCACCGTATACTTGTCGCAATGTTTTGTAAACCATAAATTAAGGAATTCTCTCCTTCTGTTGATTCAAATTGCTTTAGAAGAATAATGTGCACAACCTTTGACATAAATATACGGTCAGGCTGCTCGGATATCTGTTCGAATCATGATTTTGGAGGCTGGGGTCTGAGCTCAATTCTTGTTTCCCGGACAGTCTAACAACGCCACAGATCCTGGTGAAAAGAGGATGGGAGTACAGGTGGCATGTATACGAGACCAATTTAACCCTAAAACGCCGCCATCAGAGTATCGAATCTGCCCCGTATTAATATATCTGGCAGCTGGTCGGTGCTTTCAGTTTGTTGTTGTTCTGGAGCTCAGGTTTCTTTCCCAA
Source organism: Hanleya hanleyi (assembly GCA_036873755.1). Lineage (NCBI taxonomy): Eukaryota > Metazoa > Mollusca > Polyplacophora > Lepidopleurida > Hanleyidae > Hanleya > Hanleya hanleyi. Next base: position 85,310 of record JAVTVY010022951.1, read on the forward strand.
AGTGAGGTATGACGGTTCAAGATCGATGTATTGTGACATGAAGGTGTAGAGTCAACCGTAAACACGAAATGCAGTTGCAATAAAAGTTGATTGATTCAAAGTGCCGATCGCAACACAGTTCTTCTGAGAATCTAATCTTACCTCCCAAAAAATGCCACTAGGGCGCCTTTCAGGAAAGCGTACGGGATGAACATAATTGTATTCGTTTCGACAGCGTTTTGGGACTAGTATGCAAGATACAAAATTAAAGCACCTGTACGTCAGAGTCGATTGTTTGGAATATCCTCTAATCCGTTATGTAAAAACCATAACCCATCATCCAAGTTGCTTAAATTTCAAGTTCATGGAACACTTGTGCGACAGGATGGATCGTGTATTTGCAGCAAGGTGTGTTCGCACGAACCAATTGGAGACTGCGTTTCTGTAAAAATTGACAATACCACGATTTCTTTGCAACAAAACCTTTTAAGTAGCATACCATGGCGTTTTACGCCAATAAGTGACGTTCGACGTGGTAACGCAGCATACGAAGGGATATCGACGACTACAATGTGGTTGAAAGCATTTTTTACTTCGTGAAGATTTTTCCATCGATAGTTTTTTCAGAAAAGAAATCGCTTTTCAGTCGCATTGCCGTTCCCAGGAATTTGCACAGATTAATGATATTTCGTCTGAAAGGGTCCACCATATCAAATTCCAATACAGATAGATTGTTGACCAAAGCTCAAGAAAACAGGTGATCCTTCGGAGATTCACGAACCGTCGAAAGAAATCCTCAAAAATCAATCTGATTAGTCAGAACTACGCTGTTCTCTCAAAGTTTCCAACTATTGTGACCGAGACTAGGTTCTCCAGTTTCACCTTCTAAACATATTTCAGGAAATAGTAATAAATTGGTTAAGGGACATCTTGATGAACTTTCAGAATTTCTAGAGGTACTTATTGGCATTTGTTTTGTCCTTGAGCGATTAATATATCCGAGAATAACCATTGGTTCCGTTATCGGTATTTCAGCGTTGGCTTCTTCTGTGTTGAGAATGTTTCGAGGGTCGTTGTACTAAAAATAGTTATTCTTTGAATTGTTGCATATCATTCTCGTATAGCTGTTACCCATCAGCACAATGGCTTCCTTAGGATTGTCCACACCAGTTGTAGTTAAGAAGCTTTTTTTCTGATGACTTTTCATTTCTCTTAAGCCTTGACTGATGGCGTAATTCATTCTTCAGGCAATCTGTCCCTTTCCCACGCGGATTTCACAGAATCTTGTATCCGTCCGGCGAACGACACTTATACGATCTCCTTTGATGTACGAGCATACCTAAAAGATGTACGTAGTTTCCATTGCTTTTCCCAGCTGTTGTATCCTGTCATCCTCGGGGGCCTTCCTTCGTGTAAATGTTACGAGACAAAGCAGAACAATAGGATAATGGAAAGAATAGGTCTGAGCACCACAATGATCTTAGATAAGAGCAATACAAGAGCCTGAACAATGGTCTCCGGCGTTAAGGAACTACACATCCTTGTTAAATTGCACCATATCCTTTTACGCTTCTTGGGAATGAGTCCGCTCACATAGATACCAGTATTTTGTCTGTTTATTCCCTATGTTTTTATGAAATCAGTCTGTCAAAGTGCTTGCCAATGTTAACCGGTCAATTGACCAATGATTAAGGGGGATAACTCCCAATTTTGTGATTATTCTGCTCGACAGGGCGCTATGGTTGGCTGAATAAATTTGTCTACCTATCTATCTGATCAGAAGGCAAGCCGCTGACTTCGCAATCGAGAAGTCGCTATTTCGGATCAGATTTGCAGATTGTCTCTATCCCTATATTGATGCAATGATATCCACAGGGATGATGCACTATGACAGGGAGTAGCTTTGGGAGCTGAACATGTACGTGAATGGAAAGGGATGTAACCGGACTGAACTAGCATTTAGCTGGATGAAAGATACCTTTATCTCAGTTGGTACAGGATGCAAGTATTCTTACTGAAGTGTAACCTGAACCAGAAATGGTCGTCGGATGTTGTGGGAGTTTTGATTGTCAGCCAGGCTTTTATTGTAGATCTTTATTTGAAATCTTTGAACGGCCGTGTTAGCAGAATTAAATACATGACTACAAGGGTTGTGGTGTTATGATAGTCTTGAAATCTACCAGATGAAATGTCTACCTGATGAACTTGTTAAAAGAGAGAATGTTCGTGAAATGTATGCAAAATATGTGTCTATGAGGCCCGACGCCACACACACACTTTATTATCATAAGGGTCTTATGATTCTGCAAAGGGTGTAGACATCGAGGCCTAAGCCCAGCAGAGGTACTTCGCCATATACAGATAACGAGACAATGATCCAATTATTCAAAGGTCATCATAGCGTTTCTAACAACCCAGAACTCACACCAGTACCAGTCCAAATTCGTCCAAATTCATCCAAATCCATAGTCATCCAAATAGACATGTCTCCCTAAAATCCAAAAACTAACCTAACAATCGAACGTAATGGATACATCCGAATATAATCGACATAATCAACGGTCATTCCAACATAACAATGTTTTTTTATAACAATCCATAAGCTACCCAAGCAGTTAAACGTCATCTAATTAGTCACTGCCACAACAGCATCCTGGGGCTACGCCTAATCCAAGGACAACCAAACAGCCGAATTGCCCCCAAACATCCCTCGGCTGCCCAATCAATCCAAGGTCCTCAAAATCATCGACAGCCATGCGAATAAGCCACTGTTACCATGGCAACCAAACTATTTGTGCTGGATGGGTCTGGCCCGTACGAGACTCGAACCCGCGCCCTCAGAGATTGGCACCAAATCGCCAGTAATAAGTGCCAGCGCTCTAAACCACTCGGCCACCTCAGATTCCACTAGCAAGGTTACCCAAACCGTCAAATGTCATTCAGATAGCCAGCGATCACCCCAAACATGTTTCTCCACAGTCCATGTTCACACGAACAGTCGAAGCTCATCTAGGTAGCCCACGCCCATCCTTAGTTTAACCCTACCAGACTTGCTGTCAATCAAACAGTTCAAGGTCACGTTAACAGCTCAACGTCAATCTGACAGACCCATGCACTTTAACATTCCTTAGAAGTATAGGTGTTACAGATACCCAAGTTAATGGAATAAACGAGCAAGGAAGATCAGGACAAAAAGAATAACTCGAACGTTATCATATTGAAGCAAAGCGGGTTGTGATCAAAGAAATAGTTATATCTTTCACAACAGTTTTCCCATTACGTTAAATACTAAGGCTATGTCACGGAGTATTTCTGTCAATATCTGCTTTTGTTATCTTCTAAAACGATTGAAAAATCAATTTCATTTCCGCCTTCATCCCATTATTATCGCATCTGGTGTATCTGTCAATTAACATCACATCTAGTCTTTTTTCACCTGTGACTTCTGAGGGAGCATTCTTGACGTTCTTTGTGACCGATGTTCAGTCCGACCATGCATTATGTGCCGGATCATACTCCCAAAATAATCTCAGAGCACTAGGCCAAAAAGGGTAATTCTCTTAACACTAGGTCATACAGGGTAATTCAATCAGTCGCCTGTTTAGCTCGATATACACAGAATTTTAACCGAGCCTCAGACTGAGTCCACCTTCAGTTCTATTCACAGTATTCCTGGTCAATATTAGGAAACATTAAGGCAGTCGAGCGAGATATAAGGTTATGCTAGGTTAATATCAGAGATAAATCAATCAAGGTCCCTAGACAAATCTATTCCCTGAAGGCGACATTGGCGCTCTATTGATAAGGCCGTGATGACCAATGGAAAGCCGCATCTTTAACGTTCTGTGTCAATAGACATCAGACCAAAGACTGATAGCGCGTCACCATTGATAATTACTTCCGCTTTTATTCCGCAGAAACGGCAGCTTTGTAAACTTTCGGATATAATGGTAAAATAAATATATTCATTCCAATTCAGTGTGTTTCTTTGAATTTCATCAGTTTTACCCTATGGCCAACTGTGACGAAGTTGACCTGCAGCGGATTGTCGCTAATCCGAGTCCTGTCGCTCATCGCCCAGATACGAAGATTCGAGACGAACTCAATGTTTTGGAATGAAGTAAATTCTTTGGGCTGTGTATTTCGGTTGTGGTAAAACATGTATACATAGAAAAGCTTCATTGTTTGATTTGCCACTTGTGGTTGGGATAATGCAATTAAGGTGTGTCGATGTACAGCATGAGAGCTAGTCGACACGAGGCAATAAGATGGAGCTGAGAGATCGTCATGGTCGAAGCTCTTCATAGCTGGGCTTGTCAATACACTTGATCTGAGGGATGAAAGCCCGGCAGAATGGTGTACTCAACACCAACAATCGACTCTCTCGTCGCGGCTTTTTCATCCATCTCGACATTAAGGAGGGACGATGTAGCGTGAAATTCTCCAGAAAAAATAACCGTTGTAGAAATCCGGGTGTCATTAGCTTAATTCTTTCCGCAGATGTCGTGTATCGAAAACTGCTCGGATACAAAGAGCCGATTCGATAGATTGATCAGCGAGTAAGGAGGAGAACTTAATTAGTCCAACGTCTGAGCTGTCTTCGGCTTCACTGGTAATCACACCTCCAGCACTGGTCGGCGGCCTACCCCTACTAATCAACGTAATTGTCCACGGATAATCGCCATAGGTATATGCCTTTTGAGGAAAAAATATCAAAGAAAGTTTCTAATAAGAGAATCACTCAAAATTAAGTTTCTCGAGAGAATGCAGACAAATTAGACTACTCTTTTGCCCAAGCCTTTCATAGTATGGATCTACATATGATATGAGCCACATCGAGTTACATGTAACTTTGACTTTCGAATTTCAGGGTTTACTTGACGAACTGAATGGTTTAGCTTGTTAAGCATAATATGATGCAATGCTTCATCCATTGACCCTATGATATTCAATATAAAATGATAATATGATACCCGGAAACAGTTCTATCCGTTTACATTACGAAGACAAGAGACGACAAACACAAGCATTTTTAAAAACGGGTTTATTCAATTCTACACATTAATTAAAGGAGTAGCGGACGTTCATTTCCATGCGCTAAATGGGGCTATAATTTGATGATTTGTAGATTTTTCATAACAGGCTGAATTTCGCTGGTAAAAGTATCCAGACCCCTGAAAATAAGAAAAATAAACACAAGACTGCTATATGACACACCAAAACGATTTAGACGTATCACTGGCGGTTCGATAGGACCAAAGAGTTGATATTTTACATTCAAAGGTTGGAGAGCGCAAAGTGCTCATGACTTGGAAGATTATTCCTGCGGTACCCACAAAATTCATCGGTATTGACATTCAACAATAAGGCATAATGCTTTACAGATGAACATTCAATAATATTACCCACCTCACCCTGATTACCCACCCCCACCCTGATTCCCCATTCTCACCCCCTCCTGGGTATAGGGCTGGAAAGGTTGAATTTATCTGTTATACCCATTGTTTCTATTACATATTCAACGAGGACTATATATGTCTATTATTATATAGCAAAATGGGGAAATTTGACTTAAGTGGAATTCAATGACCTTCAAGAAAGGAAAAAGTCAAATTTCTCTATGTATTCAATGTCATGCATAGCTATTCAATGGTACACATACATATGACTGCCATATTTTTGTAACGAGTATGGTGAAACCCCATTTTTCTTCTTTTTTCATGTATTATCTCCTATTAACCTGATGAAGAAATGTATACTGAATTCAGACTCATTTCTTCATTGTTTAAATGAATCAGAGGACTTTGTTTCTATTCAACACTTCAACAACGCTGGGGTCCACGAGACACACCCCGTCACCAAGACGAACATTTCCACTCTGTTGGAATGGTTTTCAGTCAAGAAGAAATACTGAAATTAGAAAAAAAATCAACCTCTAGATGAGCTACAATTCCCTTTTCTTCTCCAGTTTCCATGGCAGCATACTCACATATCATCAATATATTTTTGTAGACTTTCAATTTCCTTCCGGTTGTGTGATCTTGCGTAGATAGTGTGCTAAACGGATGTGTTTGTCTTCACTCGTATGGCACTGATTTTGGGGAATTCGAAACCAGTTTGTATTTGGTGTTCCAAATAATGAACAAGCCCCGCTCAGTATCGAGAATAGAGATATGAAGTCGTGGAGAATTTGAACGCAGCTTGGAGAAAGCCCGTCGTTTTTTTTTTGTTTTTTTCATTCTTAACATAAGAAAGCATATATATTGTATACTCAATATAGCTGAATACAAGCGTCGGATCCCACATTCATCAGATAGCTGTCGTCAAAATTGTGTTCCCTATAACTATTTATATTATAAGACAATATAGGACCTAATGTTGATGTAGAAGGCTTAGGATAGCTATTATAAATATCAGCGACAGATTCGACAGTCAGTAGCTGGCATCGTATAAATTGTGTTGTTTTTTTTCTGTTATTAGTATCGTATATATACGACCGACTATATGGAATCATTGGAGAATGCAAATGTACAGCGGCTGTACGTAATATAGTCAGGATAGATAAATACTAGAACCAGATCGAACGTCCAGTTGCTATAGCCATCTTCCATAAGCAATGATAAACGGCATGACGGTATAGTGCACAACGTACAATGTAGCCTAGATAGAAAAGCTTTTGATGGATATTTGAGCTAAGTCAGCAACAGATGGCGAGCCCTTATGGATGCCAATTCCCTTCTCCAGGGTGTCATTACTTTTTCAGTGTTTTACCTTCTTAATAGTTTGATAGGCGTACACATTTGTGGGACACAACAATAGCATGACAGGGTAGGGGGATTCCTCAGTGGTCAACCAGAATGGATTTTCTGCAAATGTCTTTGTTTTTTCAGCAATAGTCTTAGGTCTTCACATACATGTCAAAGGAAGATAACACTGTTAGTGAAATAAAAGCCGATGTCGTACATTTTTGTAGCCAGATCATTATCATACCAGGCGTTGATATAATATATAGGTCATAAATAATGTATTTGCATTTCCACCTCTAGTATGATATATTTATACATATAGTTAAAATAAAAAATGGTGTCAAACGTAAAGATATAAGGCTGAAAAGAAGAAAAACTGCCAACACCTCTACATTCCTGCAATAAGTATTTCTGGTGTTTCTTAAATCGTCTTCATAGAGATATATATATATATTATGAAGATATTTTTTGTCCTTTACAAAGTGATCGTATAACAGAAGTTTGGTTTATTTTGGGCTTACACTGTCTTAGTATAGCACACATTCTAGTGTCCATGCGGGATTCGAACCAGCGACCACCAGAGTGAGTCACCCAACCGCCAGCACTGCCTGTCGATGATCTAAACTCTAGATCTAATCTAAAGGAGGTAGCACACCGGTAGTCTTGAAAGCGAACATACAGTATCCATCTGGTGGTCGTATTGACACAGCTCCTATGACTGAATAAACGAAGATATTTTTTGTCATTTATAAAGTGATCCTATTTTCGTTATTTTGAATGACACTTTTCGTGGGAGGTCCGCTGGCCGAGTGGTTTAGTTCACCGATATATGTAGTGCTGGCGGTTGGGTACCTTACTCTGGTGGTCGCTGGTTCGAAACCCACATGAGATTCGACCAATTTTCAGCACTAGAATCTGTGCTATACTAAGAAAGATTAATCCTAAAACAACGAAAATACTGCTATATATATATCATGGCATGCAATGTATATTCTGGAGCTGCGGATTCATACGGTGAAAGGGGTAGACGGTTTACACGTGAACCGGATATAGAAGGTTCACAAGTGAACCGGATATAGAAGGTTCACAAGTGAACCGGATATAGAGGGTTCACAAGTGAACCGGATATAGAAGGTTCACAAGTGAATCGGACAGAAGGGTCACAACTGAATCAGATAGAAGGATCACACCCAGACGATGAGATCAAGTGTGGCTTACACACTTCACGTTCAATGTATGAGCTTTATACCACAGTTTTATGGGTTGGGGCATGATCAAGTGGGGATCAAACCTACGTCATCTGCGATATTGGCCGCCTGGTCAAACTTGTTTAGCACTCATCCCTCTCTACATTTTATACATCCATCCATACAGTACGCCTTGCTTTTGCATTCATGTTGGTGGTCTCCTTGCACGTTGTCTCCCTTATGCCTGACGGTGCCCATGGGTAATACCGTATATACCTCTCCGTTCATTTCATTTAGCCTCTGATCACTAAAGGGCTGGGACTGTATTATTCTGTTTTATTTAGCATGGTTAGATCTTTTCCCTTTTTAGTGCTGATAGTGTCGTCTGAATTTTGATTATGTCAGCGGATTACTAAACAAGCATGGCTAAATATGTAACAAATATACGGTTCGTTCAAAAGGACATGTGACGACAATACGGGAAAAACTAACTTGTGTGTGGTAGTAGTTTCCTCCCAATCCAAAACCTGCCAAATCAGATTTTTCTTCAAGTTCACATACTGAAATATCAGCCTCGAAAAATTGTGATGCACCGTTATATAAAAATGGAGATATGATTGATCAAAATGTGCTCCTTGGCCCGATATGGTGTTTTTGAGGTATTTACAGTGAGGATTTTCTCTTATAGCAAAAATTTGACACCTCAAACCAAAATAATTTTGTCACACAATATATTAGGAAGTTTGTTTATTGAAAAGATCCACGAATGGTTTGGGTTTGGGGTGTCATATGTGAAAATGCCTCCAAAAATATCAAAATAAGCCGGGTGTACATTTTGATCAATCATATATCTCCATTTTTATACAAGTGAACATCTCAGTTTTTTCGAAGGGGATATTTTAGTGTGTTATCTTCAAGAAAAATGTTATTTGGCAGGTTTTGGAGTGGAAAAAAATCGACTTTATTACCGTCACACACAAAGAAGTTTTTCGTATGTAAAGGTAACATATCCTTTAAAATATATATTAGCAGTCTTACTTTTAGGGTTGTATATCAATTGTATACTTGTCATCATGGTTCCAGGTCTCTCACAGTTCTCACCCGCTACGGGCCAAATACCAGTACGACCGAAGCGGTTGGATGACTGCGCAACATAGTTTGTGGGTTGCAATCGAAAATAAATAAGGTTTGTGAGCGTGATATGTAAGCCACGGCAGAAGTAGGAACACAAGTAGGTAAAAACTAGCACCGCCAGTTTGACTATCATTTTGTTAACTTATAGATCGAAAGAATATACGGGATATTAATCTAGGGGTCAAGGACCACCAACAGAATTGGGGCCAAGGGCCAACAGCAGAAATTCATCATAAAAGTGTGCGAAATCATGCAATGGTAGTCGGCATATATTACTGCGTAATTATCCGATAAGAAATCATTAACCCAGAGGATAAAATTCTGAAACACCTTGAATGATGTGGGCACACCATCTATAGAAACTTAAGATAAATGAATCGAGGAGATATTATTAGTTATTTAGGTTTTCCCCCGGGTGTATGGAAAGTTACGAAACTCATACACCCTGAGGCGCCTGAATTTATTACCCCTCAAGCCTTTTTATCTTATAGTAAAATGTTGAAAAAGGCCTATCACTTATGACCAACGGTACAACGTACAAATCCAACGGGCCATTTCGGTTACGAAACTGTCCGCATTTTGCTACGGCACTGTGAGAAAGGCGCGCCACACACAATCCATTCGATCTGCTTTCGTTCGGAAATCGACTTTTATTTTTGGAACAAAACTTGGTGAGTTATGTGTCGGAAACTTCAGTGAAAATAATGCAGTATGACTTTATTTCATTAAATTTTGACGAGTGAGCGAAAGTTATTCCATAAATATTGAGATATGGTCAGCTGAACTTTCGAAGCGAGAGCGTCGTTTCCAATCGCACGTGAGTTGTTTTCTATATACCCCGAGTCAATGACCCCGAGTAGCAAGACATCACTCGGGGTGTATGGGTTTATACGACCCGACCGTTTAACCAATCACAATCCAGATACTGAATACAAATTTGCTTGTGGGATAATAAGATGATATGTATGTACTACTGAGATCGGGGAGAACATGTTGGCCTATACATATCGACATTGATAGGTCTCAAGGGTTATTTTAGATGCGGATCCCAGATGGGAAAGGAGTGAGAAGCGACGGTGGGAGACGGGGTCATGGAGCACATTTATCACCCACTGGTCGCAATAAATACGAATCCATCTAACATATACGAGAATATCCATTTATTACCCCACAATTAAATTTCTATACAATTTCTGGATTGCTTATGGTTATAAATCCATACACCATGCGTGAGGTCTGTTTAATAATCGGGCTATATAAGATTCACAGGAGAATAACTCACGAGAGATCACGCTTCGAAACTTCGAAATATCTCTATATTTACAGAAAAAGAATTTGGCCAACTGGTGAAAGGGATGTTGCGCGGTTTAGCGAGGAGATGAAATTTAAGTACCAAAATGAAATATTACGTGCGAAAGATTTTTTTTTTCTATGATCAATGAAAACACTATTTTGTATGTTTGTAAACTCGTTGATTTTGAGGTGAAAACATCGTCTTTATTCTCTCCAATGGGTAGTTGTGCTCCAAATACGGTTTTGGTTCTCGACTGGATTCATATTTAGAGAGGGAAAAGGCGCCGTTTTCACCTCAAAACTGAAGAGTTTGCACGCTACTTTAAGATGCAGTTCAAGAACCCCAAGATGTAGTGCCTGGGAATTACTCAGAGCATACGAAGATAACGTGCGTTATGCTGAAACAAATTCTTTCATACGTAATATTTCATTCTGGTACTTATACTCACCTTATTGGGGAGTCAACTGAACGCTTTCCACATACATGTATTACTCGCCAAGGGTATTTATTTGTTCCAAAACATTTACCAGGGTTTCCAATCGAAAGCAGATTCGGAATGGCTGTTAAGGCGCTCTGATAAAAGGGTCCATATCGTAACCGAAACGACACACTGCATTATCTGTTGTGTTAGACGATAGTAGTATACAAGGCGTAAATTGAACAAATGGCGCCTCACTGCGCATGCGCGAGAAAATAATGGAGTGAATTTGACCTCAGAAATTAGCATATGACCTTTGTGACGTCACGTTTCATCCAATCAGAAGCGAGTATTGATGTCACGTGGGGTGTGGGTGGTGGATGGTGGGAGGTGGGTTTAAGATGGCGTCGTGGGTGGTGGATGGTGGGAGGTGGGTTTAAGATGGCGTCGTGGGTGGTGGATGGTGGGAGGTGGGTTTAAGATGGCGGCGTGGGTGGTGGATGGTGGGAGGTGGGTTTAAGATGGCGGCGTGGGTGGTGGATGGTGGGAGGTGGGTTTAAGATGGCGGCGTGGGTGGTGGATGGTGGGAGGTGGGTTTAAGATGGCGGCGTGGGTGGTGGATGGTGGGAGGTGGGTTTAAGATGGCGGCGTGGGTGGTGGATGGTGGGAGGTGGGTTTAAGATGGCGTCGTGGGTGGTGGATGGTGGGAGGTGGGTTTAAGATGGCGGCGTGGGTGGTGGATGGTGGGAGGTGGGTTTAAGATGGCGTCGTGGGTGGTGGATGGTGGGAGGTGGGTTTAAGATGGCGTCGTGGGTGGTGGATGGTGGGAGGTGGGTTTAAGATGGCGGCGTGGGTGGTGGATGGTGGGAGGTGGGTTTAAGATGGCGTCGTGGGTGGTGGATGGTGGGAGGTGGGTTTAAGATGGCGGATTGTAGAAAAACGTATAAAAGGAGTCGATTTTTAGGGAAGGGGTGTATTCATTGCACTACCTTGCGGAGCACTTTGACTTACCTGACCTGACCAGCCTGCCTGCTTGCTTCACCTCTAGCCAGCCAGCTTGCCTGTTTTGTATGAGCTGTGGAGAACCTTTCACTATATTTCATTTTACCAGTGCAAATTCACCAGACTTTTACAGCAGTTACTCACCAGCCTGAGCCCATAGTCATGATGAATTCAGCCGACCTAGTCACGCTTCAAAAGAACCGTCCTCGCCTCGTTGATGAGATGCAGCATGTGGGCGAATTATGTGATGTGCTTATGGCCGATAACATACTCCTGAAACAGGGTGTCGAAGATACCATGGCG
>JAVTVY010022953.1:0-94012 GCA_036873755.1 Hanleya hanleyi
TCCAGGCTGAACCATGAAAATCCATGATAATGTATCGTGAATCCATACGGTAATAAATATGGTAATAAAATGTATGGTCAATTTTACCATGCTTTACCATTCAATGGTAGACTCTGAAACTTCATTGTTCAAATCCGTGGTAACAAATCATAATAGTAAATCAAACATCAGACGAACCGTGGTAATTCAGGTTCACAATACCCAGCAATTTAGTGTCACATGTATGTACCATACTACACTTTTCTGAGACAATTTGTGTTTCTATGAAATGTTCCCTAAAAGTTGATCTTTGTAGAAAACAAGAGTTTCTTACAATAATAAAGTTTTATTTCATAATTATTACTTTCGAAATATCACACAAAATTGGCAAACTATAGGTTTACAATACATATTCCATTACAAATAATGGCTCACATATCCATATATCCACACAGTAAAACCACTGATAAAACGTAGGTTTTTTTCCTACCATACATTGACAGTTTGACTGTAAAAACGTCCTGTTGAGTTCACACCTTAATCACACAAGCTCGCGCTAGCAGACAATGGCACCGTTCGATAAGCCATATGTACCGGTACATCCGACTTAATCGTGGATAAAACAACATGGTGCCACTGCCATCAAATTTGCTTGCTGTTTCAAATGGGCGCATCAACAATGCAAGGCACGTCGTGAGCATGCATACGACGTTCGTAAGTCTTTGTTATATTCTCCGTTTCAGAACCACATATAGGCACTTTAATAAAATACACCATTTACACCTCTGCTTGGAGACTGTCATTGTAAAGATCATAACTTGCATGAAAAGGGACTTTTTGTTTGGTTAGTAATCATGCATTCAGATGAATGCTATATATGCCGATCGTATACAGCTCATAATGTGATGAATTATATAGTTTCAATCAAAAATAAAAACAACAATCTATTAAATAACCGATATATTCATACATCTGATAAATACATCTGATCCGCCAGGCCGTAAATTATAAAGAAGAGTTGTCTTTCTTATTTGGCCGATAGATGGCGCGCTCATCGTGACGGAAACGAGGCTAAAATGTCGAGCAGTTGTGTACGCTGTTGTTTCATGGTTTGTGTGAGAAAATTCGCGTTGTTTTGACTCTTTACTGTAACCCAGCTGGCCTACTGTGTGGTCAAGCAAAGTTGATCGTTTGATCGACTAAACTGAGTAGCTCAACAATGAATATGATGTTGTGTTCATGGTGTTACTCGTCGAGCGGACCGGGGTGGCGGATTATGGAAATGCCGCAACAACAACAACAATGATATGAACAACGATACCTGGAGCATTGACACTGTGTGTCATTGTCAAGTCAACTGGCCAATGAAGAATGGCAAAGTCCAGAAAGTTGCAGCCCGAGTTTTGAGATTTAGCAGTGAGTATTTATTTTGTCTGTCTATGTAATTGTTTTATGATACAAAAACTTGCTGAGTCAACATTTTTTTATTGTGCACAAAGCCAGCATTGGCAAAGGTTGTGTTTATAAATGAAACTTGATTGCGAAACATGTATCTTAAACACCAAAAATGTGCAAACATAGAGATTATAATATGGTTCTATGATATCGACAACTTCTAAAAAATGAAAATTATATGTTAGTAAAAACATTTTGTATCTCTTGATTGTTTGACTAATTGTTTGACTGAAACTTGAAGAATAATAATTATCAAGTTTTGAAAATAATGATATAGTGGTTGCACCATGTTATAAGGAGAAAACCAGCATGCATAACATTGGTAAAAAGACATGAACAGAGAGAATTGATCTCACAAATATTTGGGGTTTTTTTATTAGATAACAGGCCAGGTACTTGACTACATGAATAATAGAACCATTTCCAAAACCTTCAGTGACATACTGTACATGTTAATAATTGTAATATTATGAAACGTTAATTTCTACATGTACAGTACTGAAACAGTAATTTGAATCAAAATATGTATTTTGTATTATTGTAAATTGTATATACAAATTGTCCTTTTCACGAACAGGGGACATCGCAATCACAATCAGAGGTAGCAGAATTGCGGAAAGAAGTAGCTGATCTACAGCGGGCAGTCGCAGACCTCCAGGAAACAAAAAAGGCCCTCAGGGCAACGAATGAATCCTTAGTGGCTACAGTTTCTTCCCTTGCCGGTTAGTTGAATTTGGAGGAATTAATCGAAAGTCTTACCAAGTAATTCTCCTTAAGTAAAATTTGTATCGTAGTTAGCCCCGTGGGGCTGCTGGGTGTCGTTAAAAGGAATAGGGCCTCAGTCCCAGTATGCTTGTCGTAAGACCCGACTAAATTGGGGAATAGCAAGCTCTCTATAGTAACAAATTTCATAAATAGTAAGCTCGTTATATTTAGCAAAGTTAAGAAATTATCAATATTGTGAAAGGGGTTGTCGTCGCCGTGTTGCTGAAATATAACTGGTGCGACGTTGATTTGAACTCACTCGTATCGTAGGTACGGCGCATCACGTTGGGCACACCGGTTCTCGTCAGATCACCGAAGTTAAGCAGCGTTGATCTCGGTCAATACTTGGATGGGTGACCGGGTGCTGTACTGACTGGGCTGATCAGTGTCCAGAATAATAGGAACTGTGGACACTCTCGTGTTCTGGCACATGTAGGCACCGTCGTGATATGACTGAAACAATGTTGAAAACGACGTTAAATCCTACTCACTCACTCACTCACTCACTCGTAGTTAGTAAACAGGCGGGCTCTATAAATTATGTGAACCATAGCAACCGGGGTATAGAATCCAGCATATTTACCTCATTATGCCTTGGTTTGAACTCTTAATTGATTTTAAGTTTGGAATGTACCCATATGGCATATAAATTATAAAACCATGAATATTTCTCTTTTCAGGTCTTCCATCCTTGGTGGAAAAGTTATCCGATTTACTTGAGCCCCAACAACGAACCAGTCTGCCAACCCAGCATCTCGCTACTGTAAGCCCCAGTGAGTCAACGATCCACCACCAAGACGACCACTGTGTCACAGTGAGACCATCCTCCCCGACAACATCTGACACCAGCCCAGTCTCTTTCCAGAGATGGAATGGAATGGGTGACCACGGAAGACACATCGGGGGCAGGTGAAGAATCTTTGGTAAGCTGTTTTCACATTTTGGAAATGTAAGCTTCATAACATTGATAAGCATGAATATTGTCTGCTATTTGTTACTTAAACATTGAATGAGATGCGATAATGTTTTCTTATGCATACAACATAAAATCTGCAACTTATACGTAATGTCGTATTACATCATATCTTGTCTTTTCAGTTTTTTTTTTGTATTTTCACTTCTCTTTTCACACAACACTGATAAGCATGACCATTCTCGGCTATTTGTTACTTGCAAATTGAATCACATATGATATTGTTTTCCCTGTGCATATCAAATACATACAGATTATTTTCATAGAATTGAATTGAAATAAAAGGCATTGATGGGACTAATCCATTGCATCAAATTTTGCCATTTCAGTTTTCCATATCTTCTGGAATTTTAAGACTCGAGGAAGATGATGAACACCCTCCTTCAAGCTCTGTATCGTGACGAGTTTCTATCCATGCATTCTGTTGGCGGGGGGGAAGCGAACCGGGGGCCTCCAAGCAAAGCCAGGCATGGATCCCAGTCATGTCCGGGAGATTGCAAGTAAGTATAACAGACACTTTTTTGTGAAAATTAATTGGTGGCAATAAAAAAATCAACCTGAATAAAGCCTATATGCACATCAGCTTCTCTCCGTTGATGTCAGTTCCTTGTAGGGGCCATTTCCATAGACTGGTAATATGCATAGGGTCCATTATATCTACACTTGAACTCATGGCAACCTGGAAAAACACCATCGCACCCCGTCGCACAATTTTTCCTCAGAATCATTATGCGTTTATTACTCTGCTCCCATCTTTGTAGACCTGGTTATGTCCCCATCAATTATATTGAACCATCTCTATTGTTGACTATTCAGTCAATGTTACCACTTTAATAATAAGCTGTATTATTTTACTTGACAAATATCATAGACTTGAGTTACCTCCCTTTGAAAGATGTAGACCTGGTTGATGTGGCCATCTTAAAATGATAAGGAACATTCTCTTGTGTTGATTATTCAGTCAGTGGTACCACTTTATTTATACGCTGTATTATGTTACTTGACACGCATCATAGAATTGAGTTACCTCCCTTTAAAAGATGTAATTCTATGTTGGTCAGTTTACAGCTTGGGGTATAATATCTGCAGTTTATCTATAGTATATATTTCTTTCTTTTTTAGATTCAGTGCAGCAACAATTCCACCAGAAGACATTGTCGGAGATAAAGTTCTTCATGCGAGAGAAACTTAACAACGCTGCAAAGAATTTGAAATGAAGACAGCTGAAGAAATGAGGGGATAACATTGATTGTTACTTTAGTATAGGAAACAGACACACAAGGAAAGACCGACTCACATATATTATGTTTACTGTATAAATATTTTGTCTTGCTTCATTAAATCAGTTGAAACTTCACCCAACCATTTTTTCTTTTATTCGTTCCTGGGAAATAAGTCTGCACTTTCTTATCCGATGAGTTGCATTTGCAGTGAATTCGAGAGTTGCTGTTGCAGAATCACAGTTTCATTGTTTGTGGAACCCCACTTTATCTCCACACAGCCATCATTTTCTTAAAAGTTTACCATTAACAATACTCATTCTGATACAGTTCTTTTAGAGACCATTATATTCGATTTTGAACAATTGTCTGTAGAAAATTGCATGGCGCAAAATATGATAATTTGTTAATTTATGGGGAGTGTGTTTTAGATACCATGGTAATTTGTTGACTAATTGTAAGGTAAAATATCACAATGAATCCCAAGATTGGATGATTACCACGGTGAAAAAGCCATGATAAAAGTATGGTAAAAAAATTGTATGCTAATTGCATGAGGCAGAATATGATAATTTGGTAATTTATGGTGAATGGTTTGTAGATACCATGGTAATTTGTAGGTTAATAGTAAGGTAAATACCACGGTGAATCCCAGGATTGGATGAATAACACGGTTAAAAACTATGGTAAAAGTATGGTAAAAAAAACCACGGTTTTTTGGGACAGGTAATTACCATGGTAATTACCACGGTTTTGTATGGTAATTTGTATGGTAATTACCACGGTAATTTGTATGGTAATTACCACGGTAATTTGTATGGTAATTACCACGGTTTTGTATGGTAATTACCACAGTAATTTGTATGGTAATTACCACGGTTTTGTATGGTAATTACCACGGTTTTGTATGGTAATTACCACGGTAATTTGTATGGTAATTACCTGTCCCAAAAAACCGTGGTTTTTTTACCATACTTTTTACCGTGGTTTTTTTTTATAAGGGATGTGACGAAACTCTGCATCATTCATCGCCTGTATGTACCCGTCACACGTGGACTGTAATCGAGGGAGTGTGCTGTGTTGTGTTCGAGCGGACGCATAAATTTGTGTGATATCAGACAGGAAACGTGAAAATTGATATTCTTTCACAGATTTCGAAGTGTATACAGTTCTGGTGAGCTGAACGCAGCCTTTATGAGCAGCGATTGAACGATGATGTAGGCCACCGAACAGGTTTTGTGGAATCAACATTCTGTAACACTCCCCCTCCCCCTTGACTGGAGGGATTTTATCGGACATCTGCAGTACGGAACGCTATTTGTTGCATACATTCGCTTATCGTGGCAGTCCGTATAATTTGTCAATTTTTGTGTTTGGTTTCGTGAGAGAGGACGACATTGGTTTTCATCAGTGCAAAACTCCCGCCCCCCGACACGCACCACAACAGTGAAAGCTGGTGGATGAAATTCTACTCCACGGGAACGGTAACGAATGAATGGAATATCTTACCAAACTCTCAGGTAGGATGTGGGTTTCAGGAGTTCACCGGGTGTGACAATTTCTTTATAATGATTTGTGATAAAAGCGGGTAAAACCTAATGTCAAAATCTCGTTGAAGGTCACGGAGATGTCGATTTATTGCTGATCAGCTGATTTCCAGGACAGACAGACATTATCTCGGCTCTTTTCTCTTCGAAATTCTTGTAATTTTCTCAATACAAATAAATATTTAAATTGACTCTGAGTTTTCTGTTGGCATTATTTCAGCAATATTATGCACTAAAATCTGAATGGAAAACCCAGTACACTGGAAATAAATGGATTTTTCTGGCTAAAAATACATCCAGACTACAGCTTACAGCCTTATAATAGCTCCCTGAAAATTCCAGCGGGTTTATCGAAATAAAACTAGGAAATTTTTTATACTTGGGCAATGGTACAGCGCTATACAGTGGGGCAGCATATCTTGCACTGACTGACACCGATCACCACCATGAAATGTGGTGGGAGGTGGGTACAAAATGGCGGCCAATATCTTGTACCCACCTCCCACCACCATCCAATGTGGTGGGAGGTGGGTACAAAATGGCGGCCAATATCTTGTACCCACCTCCCACCACCATCCAATGTGGTGGGAGGTGGGTACAAAATGGCGGCCAATATCTTGTACCCACCTCCCACCACCACAGGCCGCCATCTTGTACCCACCTCCCACCACCATCCACACAGGTCGCCAATATCTTGTACCCACCTCCCACACAAGATGGCGGCTACCCACCTCCCACCACCATAAAACCAGGCCGCCATCTTGTACCCACCTCCCACCACCATCCCATCCAAATGGTGGTGGGAGGTGGGTACAAAATGGCGGATACCCACCTCCCACCACCATCCAAATGGTGGTGGGAGGTGGGTACAAGATGGCGGCTACCCACCTCCCACCACCCTAAAACCAGGCCGCCATCTTGTACCCACCTCCCACCACACATCCACACAGGCCGCCATCTTGTACCCACCTCCCACCACACATCCATCACGCATGCGCACATCGACACTTCTGACGTCACCCCAGGTTCTGCGCATGCGCAGTGATGCGCCATTCCCTCAATTGACTCCTTGTATACTACTTTGGGGTCTTTCAGTTTGGAAGTTTCCAATATGTTTTCAAGGTTGCTAAAGTAGTTGGCTCGGGCATATTTTCTCATGTTATTAATTTTGTTTCTACTGGCTTTATATTTGTTCCAATCTGTTGGTCGATTTGATCTTTTTGCTATTTTTTTCAGTCGGTCTCTCTTTCTCATTTCTTTTCTTAGTTCTGAGTCATACCACGGTTTGTCTTTAGGTCTAATTGTAACAGTTTTGTGGGGAATACTTTTTTTTGCTATTTCGAGGAATTTGTTCGTAAATTTTTCTGCTGCTTCATCATTATTATCTGTGTCTTCTAGGTATGTCGTCCAGTCAAAATTAGATATTAGAGTATTGAACAAGTCAAAATCAGCGGCCTTATATACCCATATGTCCCTTTTGTAAGCCGATTTCAAGTTATGTTCTACAATGATTTCAAGATATGTGGCCCTGTCGTCGCTTATATCCTGATCTACCCTAATTACACCACAATCCAGAGTATTAATAGTGTCGCTGACTGCTAGTGGGTCTAATAACGTGGCTGCGTTGGCCGTTACTCTGGTTGGCTCATTAATAATATTACTTATACAAAGTCGAACAAAAATTTGGCCAAGGTAGTGCGAATTACCGTTTAGAAGATCGTCATTGAGATCCCCGAGTAAAATGATATTGGACTCCGTGTCTAGCGCATTCTCCACCATGTTTTCGTATTGATCGTAGATATGAGCTGGACTTTTAGGAGGGATGTATGATACATTAAGTAGTATTTTTGTGTTTTGTAATTCAATATTTATCCAAATGGTTTCAAATATTCCAACTTCTAAATCATTTCGCCGTTTACATTTTAATTGTGTTGAGGTATAAATCATAATTCCTCCCCAGGGGTTCAATAACACCGGGTCCCTATCTTTTCTAAAGGGTGAATTAAAGCCTTCAATGAGAAGCGATTCTTCTTCTATCGAATTGTCCAAGTTGGTCTCTGTAAAGCACATTATATCAAAGTCATCAGCGATATCTTCTACGTATGGGATTTTGTTCCGGATACTGCGAATATTAAGGTGCATTATGCGAAGTCCATTAGTTTGGGACAAGATATCGGGCCCCGGGTTCTGTTCAACGTCTCCACAAATAATAAGAAGCAACAACATGAATGTTAGAATATTAGAACCAGCACAGTTGTTGAGGAGAACCACGAGAGATGCAAAGACTAGAGAATATTTCAAGTTAAGCGTCAGGCATTCAGTATAGTCGAAACGTGTTAAGAAATGGAAGAGATTGAAGTTTGTCTGTTTTCCGCGACTACTACCATGTGTCCTCAGATAGAATTTCCCAATCGATACCCTATGTGACACAATATCATTAGCCATTATCTAGGGAGGGAAAGTCTATAGCATAGGGTATCGATTGGGTAGGGAAGACATAGCAGTTACTCATTACAATAATAATGTTTACATTGCGCATCGCTAAAAAATAGAAGCTGTCTAACATGGAAAATAAAGTTGTGCACAGTAAGACACACATCAAAAAAGAAATAAAGCATAGATGATACAGGCATGGTCGGGTCATATTAGCCGTCAGTTGGTAACTGGCTCGCTCGCGTCGGCGGTGACACATTATCATATGAATAGTTCAAATACAAGAGTTATTTCATGGGGCGTGAATAGCCAAAGGGCTTGTAAGGTCAGATTGGGTATTATTTGGTGTATCCATATGTATTAAATACATGTAACTTATAAATGGTACCATTAACAAATATCTCATAAAATATCAAAATATCATCCTACAGGATAGTAATAGTTACATACATATACATTAAATATTTTATCAACAGTAGCAATGTGGTAGGCAAAGTACATGTATATGGTAAACTACGGAGTTTTGGATTGTGGCACAGTAGTATGGTTGGATATTGGCATTCATTCTAATTTTGAATTAGGTATCTATATATTTGTTACTATTTTGTAAGTAGTAGCACAGTGGTAGATATTTGATAATATGTGATAGGGTATAGAATTCTGTCCATGAAATATATAGTTCTGATCAAGCAGTTATTTCATAGGTCGTAAATAGCCAAAAGGCTTGTAAAGTCAGATTAGGTATTATTTGGTGTATCCATATTGTTAAATACATGTAACATATTAATAATAGCACTAACAAAATATCACATAAGATATCAAAATATTTTCGTACAGGAGCAATAGTTACATACATATATATTACATATTTTGTCAACAGTCACTGTGTGGTGGCAAAGTAAATGTATCCGGTAAACTACTAACTTTTGAATTTTAGCACAGTGGTATGGTTGTATATTGGCATTCCTTCTAAATTTGAATTAGGTATATATATATATAGATATTATTATTTTGTAAGTAGTGGCCCAATGGTAGGTATTGTTGAGATGTCTTGCACCAAACAAGAAGCTAGGGTATAGCATTCTGTCCTTGAAAAATAATAATATTTGGGTGTCATCGGCATATACATTGAATATCCTATAGTTTGTTAAAGAATCGTAGATGTTGTAAAGATATCTCATAAAATATCAAAATATTTTCCTACAGGATAGCAATAGTTACATACATATACATTAAGTATTTTATAAACAGTGGCAATGTGGTAGGCAAAGTACATGTATATGGTAGGCTACTAACTTTTGAATTGAAGCACAGTGGTGTAATTGGATATTGGCATTCCTGCTATAAGTTTGAAAAAGGTAGCTATATATGTATTACTATTTTGTGAGTAGTAGCACAGAGGTAGGTACTGTTCAGACGTCTTGCACCAAATACAAGAGTTATTTCATGGGGTGTAAATAGCCAAAGGGCTTGTAAGGTCAGATTGGGTATTATTTGGTGTATCCATATGTATTAAATACATGTAACTTATAAATAGTAGCACTAACAAATATCTCATAAAATATCAAAATATCATCCTACAGGATAGTAATAGTTACATACATATACATTAAATATTTTATCAACAGTAGCAATGTGGTAGGCAAAGTACATGTATATGGTAAACTACGGAGTTTTGGATTGTGACACAGTAGTATGGTTGGATATTGGCATTCATTCTAATTTTGAATTAGGTAGCTATATATTTGTTACTATTTTGTAATCAATAGCACAGTGGTAGATATTTTGATAATATGTGATAGGGTATAGAATTCTGTCCATGAAATATATAGTTCTGATAAAGCAGTTATTTCATAGGTCGTAAATAGCCAAAAGGCTTGTAAAGTCAGATTAGGTATTATTTGGTGTATCCATATGTAACATGAGCAGTGTGACTAACGTCACAGGACCTACGAAGTAGAGTAGGCATTAGGACTCGGAATGCGAACTGAACTCTTGGAAATCCCCGCCCCCAGTTAGAATCCTGCCTATATTAAGATGGGCACCGCCCAAGTCAGAATCGCCAGTGATTTTCATCAAAAATCACCAGAAATTTTCATCAAAAGTAGGTCAGCTCAAGACTTGTTGTAACAATCTCCTGCTGCGCCTTCATTCCAAAAATAAATAACTATCGCCGATTTAATTTTACAATTTGTTAACTAAAGAAAACAGATTGAATAATAAAAAAGTTCAGTAGATTTCAAGCTTTACGTGTGAAAATATATCGATCTCTTTAATGGTTTTCAGTGCCCTTGTCCAGGATCAAAACAACTTTTTGAATCGCATTATTTTCCCAACAATACAACAAATTTTTATATATAGTACTATAGTAGAAAGGTAGCATTTATGTAGTTTACGGTAATTCAACTCAAGACCAACACCTTCTCTGCACAAGATAATGATTTCATGCCATTCTCCTGAGCATAATCGGTACAAAGACGAATAAATAGCGTCTACTTACTTTATCTAGTTAAATTCTACCCAAAGAAAATAAATTAAGACACTTTAAACTAGTACATGCCGTCATGGCTTTGTTTCACCCTCAGTAAACTTTTATCGTTGTTGCTCACGCAGACTATTCTGAAGGATGATGCCACATCTTTCTTTCTTCGGCTGACTTAATTGGTTGATGTAGTATATTTCACCAACAGTGCGTAACTGTAACTTGACCTGAATTTGACGCCTGATGTGATCTGTGAGGAAATGTTTCAAGGATGTGAAATAGGATACACGTTAAAGGCCACAGCTTACATATATCTCTAGCAATATACTGAATTGTGTGTAGGCTGGCAAGTTGGTAATAGCAGTGTAGTTAAATGCACTAACAAATGATGGAAAATTAGCATTTCCTATTTCATTATCCCATCACGTTTTATACTGTGTTATATATACAGTGAAACATACAGCCAAGGGTTCCCGATGGGCATGACAGTGCACTCGCTGAGCTATCAATAAATAATAAAAAAAATAATTATAAATCAAATTCTCAGCAGAATTCGGTCAGCTCAGAACTTGTTGGTAACAATGCCCTAATGCACGTTCGTGCCAAAAATCAAGGTTCTAATGTCAATGGTTCTCCTTATTTTGCCGACGAAAGGACTCGGATGGACTCACTCACTCACTCACTCATTACCGGACAATTTGCGATCTGTAGCCTACTTCGTAGGAATAAATACATGTAACATATTAATAATAGCACTAACAAAATATCAACGGGATAGCAATAGTTACATACATATGCACTAAGTATTTTATAAACAGTGACAATGTAGTAAGTAAATTACATGTACATATTAGGTTACTAACTTTTGAATTGAAGCACAGTGGTGTGGTTGGATATTGGCATTCCTTGTATGTTTGAATTAGGTAACTATATATGTATTACTATTCTGTATGTAGTAGCACAGTGGTAGGTATTGATATGATGACTTGCACCAAAATATGAGATAGTGTATAGTACTCTGTTCATGAAATGAATAGTTCAGACAAGGCTTATTTCTTAGGACATATAGAGCCAAAGGGCTTGTAAAGTCACATCAGGTATAATTAGGTGTATCCGTATGTATTAAATATATGTAACTTTTAGAATATCTCATAAGATATCAAAATATTTCCCTTAAGGAGCAGTAGTAACATACATATATATTCAATATTTTGTCAACAGTAGCAGTGAGATAGGCAAGGACATATATCTGGTAAACTACTAACTGTTGAATTGTAGCACAGTTGTATGGTTGTATATTGGCATTCCTACTAAATTTAAAGTAAGTAGCTATTGCTATTTTGTGAGTAGTAGCATAGTGGTAGGTATTGTCGAGATGATTTTGAGATAGGGTATAGAATTAAATCCATGAAAAATACTATTAGTATTTGGGTTTCATTGGCATATACATTGAATATCCTCTAGGTTGTTATAGAATCGTAGGTGGTGTAGTGATATCCTCCTACCAATGCCTACAGAATATGGTAGAATAGTCTTTCGAAGTAATAAATAGAAAATGACTTAGTATGTGATATTAGGGGGAAATAAAGAAGAAATGGTAATCAGTTACATTAGCATATACATCGAATATCATGTAGGTAGTAGCACCATCATAAATATTGAGAGAATATCCAGCCACGAAATATGTAATTATAATATGATATTTCTGTTCATGGAAGAAAGAAAGTCCATAAATTAGATATTTGACCAATTGCGAGATTAGAATAGGTTAGATTACATCAAAAGGAGGAGTTACATATACATTAGATACGAATATATTTATAGTCAGTAATCATAGGAATTGAGAAAAATTTCAACTGGAATATTTCCAATAGTTATTCGTGGATCTAGTGAAGATGATTTCCTTTCACTCACCACTCAAAGTAGCTTGTTGGCTGAGCTGAGGGGATCTGGAGCTGCCTGGGTGGGGAAGAGGCACTGCCACGTCTTTCTCAGCTGTCGATGCAGCTTGTTCGCGGAACGGAGGAGATCGAGAATCGAATGAATGGGAACGAATGGCTGCCACATTTTTCTCATCACGGATTTTGAGGGTGGGGCCATGTTCAGTTGTCTTCGCAAATATTTTGCCCTTTTTCGTCCAGCAGGAAGTGATTAGGGTTGACCTTCTCATCTCAAGTAGTTTTACCATCATCTGATGTCGCCTCCTTGTCAGGTCTTCAACTAAGACTATAGGGGTGCCAGCCAGTTTTCGTTTGTTTCTCATGACCTTTTCTTTCGACTTATAATTTGCAAAAGTCACAAATATGTTGCATTTTCCATCTCGGGGTGGCGCCAGGACATGACAATGCTCTATTTCATCCCTGTTTACATCGGCTCCTAGGCTTTTATTAAAGATATCAAGGGTTATATCTTCCGTTTTTGGTAGGTCTGACTCAGGCATGGGTACTTTGAGAAGCCTAATGCAGTTTTTACGACTGTATTGTTCATGTTCGTCAAGAGCCAAGCGCAGTTCATTTATTTCATCTCGCAGCTTTTTGATCTCGACTGATTTTTCTTCTAATTCACTCTTCATTGGAGTAACTATTTTGTCAACAATATGGGACATGGCCCTATTCATAGCGGCAGATATAGATTTTTCAACTGCATTGTCAACCGCCTTCTGTACAACAGGTTCAAGAGCCTCAATTAGCGTTGGAGTAATTTTGTCCTGAAATGCACGCAGCACGGCTCGAAAAAGATGAAATTACAAGTTCCTGCATATTTACAGCTATTGGCTGATTGGTACCTGTACTTGTTTTCTGCCACGTCCTTGGGTTGTAATAGTACTAATATCAGGTAAGGAAGCTTGTCGTTTCATGGGTTGTTGACTGGCCATGTCGCTGATTTCGTCCGGGCTCTGTTCTAGCGTTGACCTCCCGCGTTTTCGTGATTCGTCCGTGCTCTGCCTATCGCCTTTGTTCATGCTAGCAACATGAACAAGATTTCACAAGAAATTTGAAGCAGTTCTCTTGTAGTTTCAGCGCCCTAGTAAAGAAAATTAGGTTGGAATAGTGTTCATAGCTCCAGTGGCAAATAAGTCTAGTTGAAGTAATAACTCATGTGATTTTAGAGCCGATCGAGCTAGAGCCGTTTTCACCAACCGTCTACACTCTCCGCCATGTTGGAAACGTCTCCATCTCCTGGCATGATACATGCATGCTAAATTTGAGGAGATTCCGATGAGCAGTTCTCAAGTTAATGGCTGAAAACAAATTTTGATTTTAATACCTGGTGGCGCCACCTATAGGCGCAAGTGGGTGAAATGCATTCTCAAACGACATCTTAGGTGATGGTATTACCCGGAGACAAATTTGGGATTTTGCCACCAGGTGACGCCACCTGTAAGTGCAAGTGAGTGAAAAGCAATCCCATTCAACTTCTCCTGGCATGATACATGCATGCTAAATTTAAGAAGAATCCGGTGAGCATGCAGTTCTCAAGTTATTGGCCAAAAACAAATTTCAGATTTTGTCATCAGGGGGCGTCACTTTCTGAGCGGAAGTGGATAACGCAATCCCAAGCAACATCTCATGGCAAGGTACAATGTATATGCATGCCTAATTTGGGAGAAATTTGATGAGCAGTTCTCAAGTTATTGCCCGGAAACCAAATTTCGAGCAACATTTCAAAGTTATTGCTTGCAGCACAGAAGAACGGAAAGAACCCTAGTGGCATCACCTACAGGCAGATCTTTCTGAAACGTAATACCAATCAACATCTTGTCACAAGGAATGCATATGCCAAATATTGAAGAAACTAGATACAGTCGATCGAATACGATTGGAGGCATGTCTTTTGCATCTTTAGTAAAGGAAACATTCATTATTTGTGAGAAAAGTAAAAACGTAAAACTTAGGAAAAACATCATTAACATGGCCCCATAAGATGCCTTGAGGGTAGGTACCCACATATCAAGTTTAAAAGAATCCATTAAGGTCCAATAGTTGCTGTCCGGAAATGCAATTTTACCTTGGCCGTCAGGTAGCGCCATGTGTAGGCAGATAGGCATAAAAAATAATCCCAACCGAGATCTTGAGGCAAGATCCCTTGACATTGGAAATAGAAAATGTTAACTTGGCCTACAGGTGGCACCACCTATGAAAAACGATACCAAGTGAAACCTTCAGGTAACGTACATATATACCAAACTTGGAAAGAATTCATTCAAGTATTAAAAAGTTATTGTCCGGAAACATAATTTTAAATTTGCCCCCAGGTGGCACCACCTATATGTGGATCGGCATGAAAAACAATGCCAAACGAGAAATTGAGGCGAGGTACCTACACACCAAATTTGGAATGAATCGGTTCAGGTTTTCAAAAGTTATTGTCTGGAAACACTTAACTTAACTTTCAGGTGGTCCCCCTATCAACATGAAAAACGTTCTCAAGCCAGATCTTAGGCAAGGTACCACCACACCAAATTTGAAAAGAATCTTTAAGGTTTTCAAAAAGTATTGTCTGGAGATGCAATTTTAACTTGGCCCGAGGTGGCGTCACCCAGAAGCGGATTGGCACGAAAAACAATTCCAAACAAGATCTATAGACAAAGGACATATTTACCAAATGCAAAACATGGATCTGTGCCTGATAAATTGAAACCTTTTGGGGTGGCAATTATCCCGATATTGCAGACAACACACAAATTTCTATGATGGCCGAGAAGGGACATCGCTGTATTGTGTTATGAATCTGGACCGACACACGAAGGCAGGATGCGAAGTCGCGAAGGCAGGATGCGAAATGGCGAAGCCAGGATGCGAAGAACGAAGGCAAGATGCGAAGCGCGAAGTCAGGATGCGAAGGCAGGATGCGAAGTGCGAAGCCACGATGCGAAGCGCGAAGTCAGGATGCGAAGTCAAGATGCGAAGCGCGAAGTCAGGATGCGAAGTCGCGAAGGCAGGATGCGAAATCGCGAGGCCAGGATGCGAAGCGCGAAGTCAGGATGCGAAATCAAAACATGCAGCGCGAAGTCAGGATGCGAAATCAAAACAATGCGAAGCGCGAAGACAGGATGCGGAGTGGCGAAGCCAGGATGCGAAGTGGCGAAGCCAGGATGCGAAGTGGCGAAGCCACGATGCGAAGCGCGAAGTCAGGATGCGAAATCAAAACAATACAATGCAAAGACTGAGAATTATTGCTTACCAGATAAATTGGTCTTTATATATAGTGTATATAGTGTAATTTTCCATGCTTGACAAACACGGGCTCTCGCTTTAAAATATGGCCATGTATGAGTACTATAGTAAGCTATATGATAATTTAGTGATTCTAAAAAAAAAAATAGAAATTTTAAAATTGAAAAAAAATAAAATTTTAAAATTAAAAAAGCAATTTAAATTAAAAAAAAAATTTAAATATATCTCTGACACAACAGGGCTACTTAGCCCTGTGTCCGAAACGATCCGGGCCAATTCTAAGATGGTGGTTTGTACAAATTTAGGATTGATGATATAAAATGTGAAATCAAGGATCAGTATTTCCATACATCCTTATTATGTGCTAATAAATATATACACACGGAAACAGATAGACTATTAACAAGTAGTAAGATAATTAGCTGTTAGTTTGGGGCTATTGTCTAAAACTCGTATGCTCGTCACTCCATGCCAAAAGTCTACGTACATATCGTAATTCGCGAACGTTAGGCTGGTTAAAAAAGTTTCCTGTTTAGCATCACCGCCCGCCCCGAAATATTCGGCCGCCCCAAATTTTTTATTTTTATTCTTTTTTCCTCCTCATCCTTGGAATCGACGCTCCGAGACCGAAGTCAAGCGACTTAGAAGTAGATATCTCGATAAATGTACACTAAAATTTATTGAAACTAGATCCAGATACAAGCCAAACGATTTTTCTGTTCAATAAACTAGTTACATCATTCATCCGACGATGCATATAGTTTGGAGTCCGAAGTCGAGATTGTCAAGGCCGAGGCCGCCAAACAATGTCAATTTATTGTTTCGCTGTTTACGTCAACCCTTTGAAATATAAGCATAAATAAAGAGATATTCTTGTATATTCTATATGGTACAAATCGGCCGTGTTCTAATTCATTTCCAGATTCCCCGTCAGTGTCCACCACAGAAACAGCCAAATCAAATAGTTCGATAAAACAGGCTTTGGGTGTGCATTTAAAACTTGCACAGTTATAAACCAGAATTGAAAATACACAAATTGATATATATTTGTTCAAATATTATTCGAAATTCAAAACCATCTATCACTGAGTGATAATACCGCATGGTATCATAACGGTTCTCGGAAACGGTCTCAATCCCGCTAAAAACGCATGTCGCTCTCGCAACGGTCCTTTTCAGGGCCACCCAAAATTTATCGTCATCCCTCGAGGTGTAGGCCTATCGGGTCTGCAAAATCATGATCATCGACATGGATCGCTCAGCCTCATTATGGAATCACAACATACCCTAATTAACAAATTTAATAATAAGAATTTGACAAAAATTTACGTGGAGGGTGTTCGTAGGCTATATCATGTTATTTAGTCCAAGTGTCATTTTCCGCCGCCAAACTGTCACACTAAAAATACCACGTGGGAGATAGCCGGATGCCATGGGAATTGACCCATTTATGTTTGAATAAGAGTAACTGGGTTCCCGTTTTCAGGATATATTATTGCTGGTTGTGAGTTCCAGGAAATCATCCGTTGATAGAATAACAAATATCCACGAAAACAAGGCAATGTTTTGGGATTTTATTTTTAACATCATTTTTAACATCATGCTGAACAGGAAATTAATTTTAACCAGCCTTGGGATGATCTGTTCAACCTGAAATGTACGAGACTAAGCACTTCGTCGGTTAGCATAATGTTATTAATACTGCCACTTTGATCTGCTTAGCAATTTATCTGGTAAGCAATAATTCTCAAATGTTTTTAGATGGTCTGGCCCATTCACACACCAGGCTAACTGGAAATTTTGTAAGATTGGAATAAAATTGTCAACCTGAACAGTTACCAGGCTAATTAGAGTCTTACGAAAGCTTTGAGTCCTTCAGTATTAATTATTCGGGTCGGTTTTAATCATTCCCGAAACGCCAGATCTGAAGATATTCAAATTACCATTTGTGAATTTCTATAAAACATCAGTAATGCAGAGCAAAAGGTACAAATTAGAATAATTTTACTTCCTCCGTTGCTGTGATAATAACAACCAGCAATAATCGTCAATTGCCTCTGCAATGCATATTAGGAATCAGGGTTACAAACCGACCTCGTTTTGATAGAATCATGCCCAATGCCCAATGTTTTGATTTCGCATCCTGACTTCGCGCTTGGCATTGTTTTGATTTCGCATCCTGACTTCGCCCTCCGCATTGTTTTGATTTCGCATCCTGACCTCGCGCTCTGCATTGTTTTGATTTCGCATCCTGACTTCGCGCTCCGCATTGTTTTGATTTCGCATCCTGACTTCGCGCTCCGCATTGTTTTGATTTCGCATCCTGACTTCGCGCTTCGCATCCTGACTTCGCATCCTGACTTCGCGCTCCGCTTCCATTCTTTGCATTGTATTGGTTTGATTTCGCATCCTGACTTCGCGCTTCGCATCGTGGCTTCGCCACTTCGCATCCTGGCTTCGCGTTTCGCATTGTTTTGATTTCGCATCCTGACTTCGCGCTGCATGTTTTGATTTCGCATCCTGACTTCGCGCTTCGCATCCTGGCCTCGCGACTTCGCATCCTACCTTCGCACTTCGCATCCTGACTTCGCGCTTCTCATCGTGGCTTCGCACTTCGCATCCTGACTTCGCGCTTCGCATCCTGCCTTCGTTCTTCGCATCCTGGCTTCGCCACTTCGCATCCTGCCTTCGCGACTTCGCATCCTGCCTTCGTGTGTCGGTCCAGATTCATAACACAATACAGCGATGTCCCTTCTCGGCCATCATAGACCCACCATCAAGCCACTATTTCTTTATTGATGTGTGTCATTGTAAATTAAGCCTAGATCGACTTTGTCTACACATCAATCCGATCCGCGTGTTTTACTGTTTCGAGTTTTTAGTAACTCGCAGTTCAATCTCAAACATTTTGCTGCAGACGTACAGGTGAATAACTTGATTATGTATGGTCATCGATTTGGTCTCTCAGCCATAATAAAATAGTACTAAAGGACATTTATTCGATGAATTCATTATAACAGAATTAATATTAATGTGTTAACCACGAACGGGTGATACAGTCTTGTTTTACGATATGAAACTAGTTGGATCACTCCACGGCAAGTCTGTGAAGTATGGCTCGAGAAAACACCTGTTACTCGTCCAACATCAAGATGGCCGCTCCCATGTTTACTGAATTCAGATATCCGGCGGCCCTGCGCCGCCGGAAATAATGCGTTCTCTAATATCCTAAGAACTGAACAATATAAATTTCAAACAAAAGTTTTATTTCTGAAATTCACAGACAGGCGTGCGAATAGCACAAGACAAAACTAGAATGTCACAGGAGGAGGAGGAGGAGAACGGTCGGAATTATTTTGATCTCAAATCTAGAATGTCCACTAATCTTTGTTTGTGCGGTCATCAGGACTGTTCAAACTCCAAAACAAATAACAAAGATCGAAAACACTGCAGAGATAGGGGTAAAAATTGATGTGCCAAACAGAAAAACAACCACTGAGAAGCCATCATACAAAGTTATGTAGTAGCTCCTTGGATTTTAGTTTTATTTGCTGGCCAGTATTATTGATACAAAATTTATATTTTTACACCAACAAGGCACAACTACACGTCATAGTGCGTCATTATTTAAGCCAAATTCTGGACATGCGTACTAAAGGAGATTTGTCTGTTCTAGTACTGATTTTGAACCAGTATGTACATGTATCTACACAGGAACATATTATACTGGTCAACGAATATAAATGAACTGATGAGAAAGCTTCACTGCAATGAAAAAACCAACAAATGAAAACAAACTAAGGAGTAATACAACAACAAGTAAGCATCTGTCCTTTGTCAGATTACTATGAATGAATCACGAGCTAAAATGCTGATTTTTATGGAGCAACGTAAATGTTTAGTTATCAGTTTTGGGACGCTTCTCAATCCATTCGGCTATCTTCGGTAGACCAGTCACCTTCTGCACGTGTGCCTTGACTTTTGGATAGCCTGCCATGACTTCCGCTGGAACTACAGACTCAACCCAATACATGAATGTCGTAAATATTAGGTCTGCCCATGTCAGCTGCGATGAGAAAAAAAAGATATATATGCGATTGGTAGTGAAATGTTAAAAGGATTAATCAGCATTACAATTCGTATTTTGCCGAAGTGAAGATCAGTTATGACAAAATGGTATGGCATTTATTAAACGGTCAATGTTGATCCAGTTTACCGTAAAACTTATTTTCATTGCTTACCATCTCGCAATGAAATTTTGGTTATTTTCGAAAAATTACTTATGTTTTCAGCTGAATACATATTTAATGCTAGGTACAGGTGATGGACTTTTATAGGTATCACACTGCAGCAAATATGCCCCCAACAATTGGCAACACGTCAAATTTCACCTTTTTGTGTATAGTCAAATATTTCCTACATTCCACTTTATGCATCTTGGACCACATACTTCAACGGAGATTTTAACACCTATGGTTGATTTAAACTAAGAGATTATTTTAATACATTATATATATGAAGGAAGCTCGATCACCGTATCTGCAAATTTCACCATGCGATCTTACTTACCCCGTCTCCCACAAGATAACCGATCGAGTTCGTGGCCAATGTCGATTCAAATTTGTTCAAAAACTTTGGTACCGTCTCCTCACTGTATTTCTTTTTCAGTTCATCCTAAAAACAAAATACTAGTCTGAAAAAATCTAAAACGATGGCAGTGAAAATGACTCAAGGCGACCAGTAATTTTGAGTTGAGTCTGCTCAAGGTGTACGGTACTTTTCATACCAGATATATACTGTTGATGAATCCAGATACTATAGTCGATCGTTCAAAGCGATCGGGGTTATACGAGTCGTTAAGTTCGACATTCATGGAACTTTATATAAACTTGGGGATTAGCTGGATGTTCTTCCAATTCTCACCACGAGCCAATGAAAATTTCAGATTTCCTTTTGAAAATTCGAATTGGCCATTCAAGTGTTTTAAAACCAGAAAATTCGAATTGATCCATCACCTGCCTCAAAACTAGTTGATATACCTAGATACACGATAACCAGTGTACAAAGATTACCAAGCCATTAATCACAAGACCTTATACAGTGTCAGAATCGACATCCAATAAGCACCGGTTGTCTCAAGAATTAACTTGTCGATATTCTGGAAATCCATACAGCAATGACCTAATTACCTCCTTTTGTGTCATTCATATATCGTCCTTCCAATCAGATAGACTGTCGTACCCATCTTATGAGTTAAACTCTCTCATTGGACGACGTGCTACGCGAGCATCATATATTGTGGGTTTACAAAAATCGATTTCTATCAAATTTTACTATTCCTTCCGCAGTGACAATACAGACAACACAGAATGAGCAATTTGGAGCAAGAATGCAGTTATTGTGGGTGGAAAGATGAAAACGGGTCAATCATATGAACACACTGACCTTTTTGCTTCCATCTTCGGTGTGGAAAATCTCCATAAGAGGCTTGATCAAATCGTGGCTAGCGGCAGCGAACATATCGGCATGGGCTTCTTCTACACGATTCTTTCCAGCCATGCCTTGAAAGGAATTGTAAATTGTTTATACCATAAAAACATAGCCTATACACTGATTATTTGCGATTACAGTATATCTAATCCTGTTGCCATGATATGCTTACCACAATAAATATATCCGCAATCTTTTAACCTCCATATATAAGCCCAAGCAAAAATGGGAGCTGAATGGTCCAGAGTTTGTCACTAAGGACTAGGCACCAGCTGGACTGCTGTTCATTCAGGTGTGCCCACTGCTATTAGGTTAATGTGGGAAAGTCCACTTATTGGTCAGCTAATCCAGCTTTTACTGGTAACATCTGCCAAGGCTTCGTATCGAAGTTATAGGTGCAAGAAGCTTTGTCCGGTAGAGATACCCGATAGTATTTCTCCTATGGACATCTTACCAAATTCCTTTGCCAAGTATCGGGCGATAGCACTACTGTCTGCTATTTGAACACCATCCACTTCAAGAACTGGAAGTTGAGCAAATGGCATTTCTGAAACGAAGAGACAAGGTTAGCAGGTGTACGGACATTTCCCCCAGTGGACAATTCCCCCAGCGGACATTTCCCCCACCCAACACTTTTAAGTTATTTTGAATAATTTGGCAATAACACACTTTTTTATATATTTTATATTTTCTATATGTAAGGATATAAGGATTTCCACATATTGTTTTACGATAAATGAGTCACATAGTGATAAGATATTATACATATACACAGAAAAATCAGTACACTCTCCAAACGCAAATGTTAGATTTAACATCTAGAGTACTGGAGAAGGCAAAGAAAGTGTTGTAATCACCACTTTTAAGTGTTAAATGCAACATTTTAAGCTGTTGCATCCAACACTTAAAAGTGGCGAAACAACACTTTCTAAATGCTTTCCCTTCTCCAACCCTCTAGATGGTAAATCTAACATTTGCGTTTTAAGAGTGTACTATACAGTCTTATAACACGTTTTAAAACAATATAAAGGATTATACATGGTATATAGCATAACAGTCGGTGTTACGAAGCCATTTAATGAGAATAGAATTTAACTGAAGTGAAAACTGAGGTAAAAAATAGAACAAAATTATATTGTTTGAAAATACATCTTTTATTTTACCACTATGTAATATAATGGTTTCTTAAAATGTTAAAATATATACTATGTATATGAATATTTTATGTTATCACTATGTGATCATTATATTGTTTAAAAATGTGCTATATAATATATAATGTGCTTTCTCATAAAACTTATTGTAAAAATATGTGCTATATTCTTTTAAAATGTGCTATATAACTAAGACTGTATAATACTGCTATATATATATATGTTATGTATAATATCTTATCACTATCGATAGAAAATTAAAAAAGATATATTTGAAAAAATTGTGAATTCTGTCGGTATTCTTTGTAGCGGTGTACATAGACGTACATGCAGTTTTCATGTAGATTTCTTGATAAGCTGAAGAGATAATTTGAAACATTTGATTCTTTTCAGTTTCTAGTCAAAAAACATTAAAACAAAACAGGATTTTTTAGAAACTCTACAGCATCAAAACTTCCAGTTTTAAGACATTCCATTGGTCAATTCAAATTTTCAAAAAAACATCTGGCCTTTTCATTGGCTCGTAGAGAAAATTGGAAGAACATCCTGCCAATCACAGAGTTTCTTTAAAGTTTCGTTGTATGGATGCAACATAGAAAGTGAACCAATAATAAGTCATCAATTCCTTCTTCGAAAACACTTTCTTGGTCCCGTGTAACTCAGTCAAACAGCGACCATCATAGTAACGGTAACATGAAGCGGTCCACTGATTAGCTTGTACTAAGGAAAAAATTAATGACATCAAGTGAAGAAACGCGTCTAGAAACCTGTTTCAAATTTATTTTTGAATCTGCATGGTGATATCCATGCAGCTTTGGTACTGAATGTTTCATATACTCGGCTAGGACGAAGGTAGTTCGCCAGGAATAAAATCGATGCTGAGGCTGCCGATCACCATGGAGATCCCAGTATGACTTTGGAACAGATATCTGACACGGTTTAAACCGAGAATAGACAAATGATAGAAGCGTTTCCCGCTTAGTGTAAACTAAGGAGGATTTTATGTCAACTTAGCCCAATGTGTATGATAATAACTAGATATTGAGATAACTCCACATACGTTTTTTAAGCTCCGGCCACTTCTCCCTATCAATTCGGAAATCTTCATACTCCACGCCGGCCTGGGCAAACAACCACCGGGAGGTTTCAGCAAAACCCTTGGAATTGAAGTAGATCAACTTGTACTTCGGCATCTTTGTCGTGTTAGTCTACTATTCAAGTATATCACCCTGATCAATCTGAAATAGATCAAAAACAATTGAAGCAAACCAACTCATGTTACTCCATTTACCTCTGTATTTTCTGAGCTGATAATATGGTAGGCATGGAAACATGATGACGTATGTAGAACCATGCGTAATATTAGCCACCCTTCCCAATCAATTTTCATGTAACAGACACTCTCCATGCTATTCTCATAAAACGCTCTTCAGTGCTTTTGTTCTGGCTATTGGGAACCCAATAGGCCCCTCGTGATTTTCTGGACTATTTGACCTATTTTTAGATAATACTCTGTTTGAGGATTACCCTTCGCTTTCCCGCCAAAGTTTGATCGACTAATGTTATGCTCTGAGATTGGAATGTTCCCCGTTATTTGCCTGCCAGACAGCCTGCTTTATCTGGACCAAGACGTGTTCGAATTACGGTTAACATCTCTCCATAATCCCGAGATATTACTATAGCCAATGCTGTTAATTCATCGTTTTCGTGAGAAGAGTCGTCATTGATTAATCCACACCTACCTCGAGTTCTTGACGACAGCCTTGTGTACTGTCTGACGATATGTACAGTCACCGGAGTGGAGCTTGGCCTATATTTTGACTCGACCTATATTATGCCTTTAAAACTCTGCCACATGGCGACTTATTGACATTTAATTCACCATCCGCGTCTTGCCCTATATTCACACAATATCGTTGTTTTCAATTGATAACATCCGATATAAATACGTACTCATGCATATAAAGTTTGCTTTAAGAAAACCAACTGTGTATATCCTGTGCTATTTACTGTAACAATATCTACATATATACATGTATAACATATACATTGATGGCTGTGCAGAAAATAGTTCGTAAATGTACGGAATATCATTCCCCTCTGTAGCTAGCACGAGGTCATTGCTGGAACTTTGCTCCGAATATCTTAAGCAGTATCACCATGTTTGTCCTTTAATCAGTAGATTATTGACTCATACTAAGTTGAACCAGGGATTCTTAAACACTCCCAGGATTGACAGAACAGGACAAGTTTCAAGAACGATCCTGCCTCAGTTTTTCTGAAATTTAAGCTTAAGCTTAACCGGAGCAAAGTTACAGAAACTTCCGGAGTAGTATATAGAGACGAAATTCTGTTGTAAAAATGAGGCTCAAAAAGTGAGGCTGAGGATCAGGTGAGGATCACGGATGACGTCACATCCGGTCAAAGGACACATCCGGGTCAAAGGTCGCATCCGGGTCAAAGGTCATTTCCGAGTCAAAGATCATTTCCGGATCAAAGGTCACTTCTGGTGAAGTGAACAAGAATGATCTCCCCCTACATAGAAGACCCAGTGACTGAGTGTAAACATATCGTCATCAACTACGTCTACTTACTCTCAAACTGCATTTAATCTGGAAGATTTATTTAACAATCACAAAACGTTTCTCAGGGAAAGAGGTATTTGTCTTCCAACCAAACATAACGATATACCAAAAGTATACTGGACTCCCAAAATGCATAAATCACCATACAAAGCTAGATTCATAGCTGGTTCTAGAAGCTGCACCACCAAGCTTCTTTCAACCCTGTTGACGAGGGCCCTTCAGGAGGTAAAAGCATTTTGGGAAAGGTATTGCGCCACTATTTCTAAAAACTCTGGCGTTGAATGTATGTGGATATTGAAAAACTCAAAATGTCTTAAGGAAGAACTTGATGCTAAAGGTCACATACTGTACAGATATGTATCCACATGAGATTTCTCGACTCTCTGTACTACAATCCCTCATCAGGACTTACTGACCGTCTAAGTTCATTAATAGTGTCTGTGTTCAAGAAAACTGATCGTAGATATATTAACGTCGGAAGCCATAAAACTTTCTTTAGCTCAACTACATGCAAGAGATATCATTCATGGGATGTTTCTTTATTTATAGAGTTGCTTGAATTTCTCATTAAAAATATCTATGTGAAATTTGGCAACACAATATATCAGCAGCATATAGGTATTCCAATGAGTACTAATTGTGCACCCCTGTTGGCTGACCTGTATCTGTTCTCTTATGAATATGACTATATGCAAGCGCTTTCAAAAACCGATCCATTCAAAGCCCGTTCCTTCTCATTCACTAAACGCTATATAGACGATCTTCTCGCTGTGGATAATCGCTATATAAATGACGCAGTGAAGGATATATATCCACCTTCACTGGATTTGAAGGAAACTACAGATAACCCTACAGGCACATCATATTTAGACCTATATCTCTATAAAAATGAAGTAGGCCTTCTCTCTCGTCGAATGTATGACAAAAGAGATGATTACAATTTCGACATCGTAAACTATCCCTTTCCGGACAGCAATATTCCAGTGGGACCTGCATATGGCGTATACATATCACGCCTAGTAGCATTTGCTAGATCTTGTCTTAAATGTGACGATTTTAATCAACGTCACAAAACATTGTTGCAGAAACTTATAAAACAGGGCTACAACACCAAGCGCCTCCACTCAAAGTTTCTCAAATTTGGCGATACATATTGCATGCTGATAGAAAAATACGATCGTAGCGTGCAAGATCTATGGCGTTACGTTTCGTAACTTGTCTCTAATTCCGCTTAACCCGGGGCTAGGGGCCGTATGAACCCATGTGCTTCAAGATCCTCATGGTACTCATATGAACAGTCACAATCAAAGCGTGGCTGAGATACATCATTTTTTAGATAACGACTTTAGCGGCGATACGGATTTCATATTTTTGGAACATCATGATGTCTTGCCGGCATCATGGAAAACTGTTGACCGCTTCTCTCTTGCAGGAAACAAGCCTATTTTTATGTATACTATGATTGTCTTTTTGAATTTGGTGCTAATACTGTTATACGGAATATGGAATAGGTCTTTGGATTATGGACGCGGATATTCTCTAATGGACGACGGCTGAATTACGAATGACGGACCAGGCGCTTGTAATTCCAATGTTAATCTATGCGGAATGGACAATGTTTGTCCCACTGGGAAACCCACCCATGGTCATTTGCGGTATGGGTTGTGGGATCTTGTTTTTTTCGTCTCACCACGTAGAAAACGATGATACGGGTCGCAAAGCCATTGGTTGATATTTTTTTTTGGAAAAGGCGCTGTGCGCATGCGCACTGGGCAAGTAACGCTGGGGTGGACGTTTTGGGGTCTGGGTGGGCCCCTAGTGGTTCGATTGGATCGAGTGAGGTGTCGTACTGAAGCACTTATGAGGAAGCATTCGACTGGATGGGTGTGACGTGGAACTGACGTCATTCCGTGCATACGCAGTAGAGAAAGTGTATTGGAATGGACGTTGAGGGGTCGGAGTGGGCCACTATTGGGCCGAATGGGCCGTATGAGCTTTCAACATGAAGCAGTCATGAGGGAGCATCCGACTGGATGGATGTGGCGTGGAACTGACGTCATTCTGCACATGCGCAGTAAACAAAGTGTGTAGAAATAGACGTTTTGGGGCCGATATGGGCCACTATTGGTCAGATTGAGTCGAGTGAGTTGTCAATGTGAAGCAAACGTGAGGGAGCATCCGATGGGATGGGTGTGACGTGCAACTAGCTTCATTCTGAGCATGCGCAGTAGACAAAGTATATGGAAATAGACGTTTTGGGGTCGAGCTGGGCCTCTAATGGTCCGATTGAGTCGAGTCAGATGTCAATGTGAAGCATACGTGAGGGAGCATCCGACGGAATGTGTGTGACGTGGAACTGGCGTCATTCTGCGCATGCGCAGTAGACAAAGTGTATGGAAATAGACGTTTTGGGATCGATATGGGCCACTATTGGTCCGATTGAGTCGAGTGAGGTATCAATGTGAATACTTGATGAAGCATCCGATGGGATGGGTGAGACGTGGAATGGACGTCATTCTACGCATGCACAGTAGACAAAATGTATGAAAATAGACGTTTTAGGGTCGGGGTGAACCCATAATGGTTCGAATGGGTCGTGGGAATTATCAGTGTGAAGCTATCGTAGGCGACCATCCAACTGGACTAGTGTGTTGTCCGTTTTCAACATTCTGCGCATGCGCAGACAGGGAATTGTGGGAAAAGTGTATGGGAAGGGACGTTTTGAGGGCGATGCGGACCCATAGTGGTCCGAATGGGTCGTGGGAGATATCAGTGTGAAGCTGTCGTGGGGGAGCGTCCAACTGGATGGGTGTGACCTAGGAATAGCGTCTGTCTGCGCATGCACAGTAGATTAAGTGTATGGGAATGAAGGTTTTGGAGTCGAGATGGACCCTTAGTGGTCCGATTGGGTCGTGAGAGATGTCGGTGTGAAGTATTCGTGGAGAAGCGTCCGACGGAATGGGTGTCTAGTCCGTTTTTATCATTCTGCGCATGCTCAGTCTGGCCGTAGTATAGAAAGCAGTCATTTTGTGGGTGCGTGGGTGTGTTTTGGGGGTAGAGAGGGACAATTCTTGATCCGAATGCGTCGTGTGAGGTGTCAAAGTGAAGCTCTCGGGGTGTAGACCATGACTTGAGGGATGCCCACGTCATCTGGGATGTCATTGGTGACATCATCAGTAGTAGTAATAGCCACAGAGGGCATTTTGGGGGTGTGAGGGAAGGCGTTTGGGGTAGAGATGGACCATCCCTGGTCCAAATGGACCCGTTAGGGTATCCAAGTGAAGCTCTCGTGGGGTAGAGTCAGACTGGCGTATTTTTCATTGGAAATCGCGTCAATCTGCGTATGCGCCCTCTTGCAAAAGCGTCCAGCTGGGTAGGTGTGGGGTGGGAATAAAGTCTGTATGCGCAAGCGCAGTAGAAGAAGGGCATTGGAATGGACGTTATCAGGTCGAGATGGACCCATAGTGGTCCGATTTGTCCGTGGGAGGTCTTATTTTGAAGTTCTCCTGGGGTAGCGTCGGGTTGGATTGGTTTCTAACTATATATGGACTAATGAAGGGCACGAGTTCATTCCTAAATGTGCAGACCCCGCCATCACCGGTCGGTGACACCACCACCACCACTACCACCACCGGGCGCTGATCGCACGTCAACGCCCGATGGTGGTGGTGGTATCTCCCATGGGGCGAAGCTCTTGGATCGGAGGTGCTAATATCGTAATCTGCCCATGGGCATCTGGGGTGTAGTAAGAAAAGTGTTCATTCTGGAGGTGCGCGGGGGTGTGTTTGAGCGATTGAGGGACCATTCTTGGTCGTGTGAGGTGTCAAAGTGACATCCACATTTTACATACAGCCGATAACCCACCCAGCATCTCTCGGCAGGTCACGATCCGCTGGGGGACCGATATTACCGTACCTAGAATCATTTAATAGGGGTTTTCCATATTTTAGAGGTAAAGTCCGTGTTTCTTGATTTTATATTTTCAAACCTAATCCTAGTTTTTACATGCACCCACCCATGACTTGTTCGGCCTCGACGACCACTTCAAAATGATACCCGCCGGACCCCATAGGTCCATTATAGGCCTATATAGCCCCATTTGAATGGGATTTTTCACAGTTTTTCGCATAACGTCCATTATTCCGCCATTAAGCTTTCAGGGAAAATCCTAATTTTTACTTTCACCACACCCATCACGTGACACCTGGAAATGCCCCCACATCTGACGTGAAGTCACCGGAAGTGACCTATGACCCGGACGTCATCCGTGACGCCATAGTGGCGTCATCAGCCTCACGCCTCAGCCTCAATTTTGCTAATGAATTTGCTCTTTCCCTACCAATCATGCCCTTTCAACGCGATTATGGATTTGATAGTTTACCCAATGAGTAAGGAATTCTAACCATTTCACGCGTGGGAATCTAGGAATAATTCCTAGTTATTACAGTTAAAGTTCAAGAATTTGTATAAGCATTGAGTGAAAAAAATAACTGTTGATCAATAAAAATATAAATTTTATAGATGTAACTCTGCATCAACCAGTCAATCAGCAGAGGAGTGAGGTTTCCTTGTTCTAATTTTGCGGCTAATAACTTTTGATAACGATGACATGCTTCATCTTGCTGGTTACCGCTGAGTGGCGCTGGTACGGGGGCGGGGTGTAGTCTCGGGTTTAGGGGTTGGCGAAAAAAGAAGCTCGTGATCATGATAAGTCGCTGTTTTGTTTCACATATCGTTTGTTTTCAAGGCATGACCGGAAACAACCGTTTGGAAGAAGCCCTGGTGGACATGTACGCTGGTGCTAATCTTGACTTGATCAAACCTCTTGTGGAGATTCACCATGCAGAAGAGAACAAAAAGGTTGGTGTATCCGCTATCTTCAGTCTGTAAATGTGAATCCATGTAAATCCACACCGTATAAAACAAAAATGGATATCAATGGGAATCGCACTTGCTCTGTATTTGCTGAACCGTCCATGTGGGAATTGATCCCTGTCATCTTGGATGAAATTACTTAATATTTTTTTCCAAAAATATCTTGAGTTGACAAATTAAACAAACAAAACATCGAATAATATTGGCAAACTCAGTAGTAGATAAAGTGCATATGGGGTCTATTGACCTTTGACCTCTGAGTCCTTTGCCGGAAGTTGCAGCGCAGGGGTCAAAGGTCACTTCCGGTCACGTGGTCAAAGGTCACTTTCGGTCACGTGACCTGAAGTGATGCACCATGGGATGGAGTGCACTCAGAGGTCAAAGTTCTCAATAGACCTCCAAATACCCTTTGTCGCTCGTGACGTGACGTTACATCCGGTCACGTGACATCCGGGTCACATCCGGGTCAAAGGTCACTTCCGGTGACGGCCCAGCAATAAGGCCCTACCTAAGACCCTAGTGACTGTCAATGTGAATCTCCCGGAATGCATGTATAGAGGATGGTCACAATGGTCGACAATACCGCCAGCACCATTCCCAACATAAATGGGAACCCTCAGTTTCTCCACAGAGCTCAACACACGCGGGTCGGTCCGTATTGCCACAAAAAATATACATGAAACCATGGGAAGTAAGACTTATAGTAATAAACATAACCTATAGGTGTTGTACGATGTTATTATGACGAGTCTATGATCAGTGCGCCCCCAGGGTCGAGCGTTTATTGTTCAGTATGTCTCCGCAAAAAAATCAACATACAAAATGGCGCGCTTGCTGTGGGAATTCCTCTTTTGACATCACGACATCGACCGTGCTGCCCTCTGGAGGCAAGGAAGACAACTCTCACTGGGCGAAACCTCGATAGGCCAAATTTCGGGTTATCTCCCCTGATTCAAACATTTCCATCTAAACGGCGAATGCCTGTATGGGGTATAGGGGTGGTTATTTTTTTTATTTTGTGGATTTTATTATGGGTTATGGGATCTTGTTTTCTTCGTCTCACCACGTAGAACACGATAGGAGGGGTCTAGAAGCTAGGCGGTGAAATTTCTTACAAAGTTCAGGTAGGCCTGGATAGGCCCATACTAGCTCAGTGGACAATGTTGGTCCCACTGGGAAACCCACTCCTGGACATTTGCGGTATAGGTTGTGGAATCTTGTTTTTCTCGTCTCATCACGTAGAAAGGGTGTACAAGCTAAGCGGTGACATTTTTTTAAAAAGTCACTGTGCGCATGCGCATTGGGTAACTAGCGCTGGGGTGGGCTTTTGTGGTCTAGGTGAGCCCCTACTGGTCCGATTGGGTCGAGTGAGGTATCAGTGTGAAGCATTCGTGAGGGAGCATCCGACTGGATGGATGTGACATGAAACTGACGTAACTCCGTGCATGCGCAGTGAAAAAGGGGCTGGCAATGGACGTTTTGGAGTGGAGGTGGGTCACTATTGGTCCAAATGGGCCGCGGGCGGTGTCATAGTGAAGTGCTCCTCCAGGGCGATCAAGTCATGGGTGGTTGCGTGTAAAATTAGGATTTGTCCCGAAAATATAAAAAGCGGAACACGGACTTGACACCTAAAATGAGGGAAACCCTTATCAACCAGGTCTAGGGGGGCTAATATTGATACCCGGCTTATCGGAGCCTGCCGAGAGAGGCAGGGTGGGTGAGTGGATGTATGTAAAACTAGGATTTGTCCCGAAAATATAAAAAGCGGAACATGGAATTTACCCCTAAAATAGGGAAACCCCCTATCAACCAGGTCTAGAGGGGCTAATATCGGTCCCCGTGGCTTATCGGGGCCTGCCGACAAAGGCAGGGTGGGTGAGTGGGTGTATGCAAAATTAGGATTTGTCCCGAAAATATAAAAAGCGGAACATTGACTTTACCCCTAAAATAGGGGAAACCCTTATCAACCAGGTCTAGAGGGGCTAATATCGGTCCCCGGCTTATCGGGGCTCGCCGAGACAGGCAGGGTGGGTGAGTGAGTGTATGTAAAATTAGAATTTGTCCAGAAAATATAAAAAGCGGAACACGGACTTTACACCTAAAATAGGAAAAACACCTATCAAACAGGTCTGGAGGGGCTAATATCGCTTCCCGGCGGATCGGGGTCGTTTTCAAAGAGTCGAGAGGCGTCTATGTGCCCTTTCGGACCCGTCGTTGGGGCCCAGCAAGAGTAATCTTCCCCTGAATACGACTGCATATGTCTTCAGTTACTTTAATATTAATAGACATGTCCGGAAAAAATGCAACAAGAGTTATCTGTCCCTGTATACGACTGTATATAGCCTTCAGTTACTCCAATCATAATCTCCCGGAATGCACGTCATTAAACATGGTCCCCAACAATATCGTCAGCTTACTCTCCTTTTCTCCACTCACCTCTTCCTGATCTTCACCCGCACCGCGAACTCTTGCTCTTGTAACTTGCCATCTTCCTTCCTCGTCAAAAATTTGTGCTGGAATGCCCGCTCTTAACCTAGACCAAAACATGTACTTTGTCTGTGGGCTGATTTCATTGGCTCTCTATTTTACTGCAGTTCTCTTGCATCGTTTTTTTGTGCATTGATTGGTTACATTTGGCCCCATCCTATGCCACTAGTTGACTACTTTCCCAGACGCCTCATTGACTGGCCTATACAAGATTGGTTAAAATTAG
Organism: Hanleya hanleyi; assembly: GCA_036873755.1. Lineage (NCBI taxonomy): Eukaryota > Metazoa > Mollusca > Polyplacophora > Lepidopleurida > Hanleyidae > Hanleya > Hanleya hanleyi. Next base: position 32,849 of record JAVTVY010022953.1, read on the forward strand.
AATCCCACATGTCTGTTCAAGCATTGGGCCTTGACGGCCACTTGTTTATGTTCGAAATCTATTGTACAGAAACACCCAAGACAGGGTTTTGGGTGAGATATCATTTTGTTTTTTATTCAACAATAAATAACAACAACAACGTGGGAACAACCACGTGAAAACTGAAGCCCGGAACAGGGGCTTGTACATTGAAATGGTTAGAACTTAAGCCCAGAACGGGGCTTGTACATTGAAATGGTCTGCGGCCCAATCGTACACGAGTACATCTCGGTCTTCAGCCTGGGGGTACTCTTCAAACATCTGTACAGTAGTGGGTAGCGTCCGTCCCCGGCAACGGTGGTAGAGGTAAAACAAGCAGTAAGGGTCGCACACGCTACTGGTCAGGCTTTGCAACGCTTGACCTTTCCAACACCAGGTCTCTGTGCCTTCGTCCAAAGTAGTCGCCCTGCGATGCGCCCTGCTGTTCTGTCAAGTACACGGCCACCCAATGTTGACCGGGACGATCCATCGGGTCCTTGGATGATAATCGACTGGATACACACGGTCTAACGGGAATACATCTCGGGCGAACACCCATTGAAAGACCATACGTGGCCCTGGGTCATTCTCCAGCACGGTGGTAATCTGGTCTGTATCCATGTTAGGTGGATCCTGGCTTATTTGACCGGAGGGAGCATCCGATTGGATGGATGTGACATGAAACTGACGTAACTCCGTGCATGCGCAGTGAAAAAGGGGCTGGCAATGGACGTTTTGGAGTGGAGGTGGGGCACTATTGGTCCAAATGGGTCGCGGGCGGTGTCAAAGTGAAGTGCTCCTCCAGGGCGATCAAGTCATGGGTGGTTGCGTGTAAAATTAGGATTTGTCCCGAAAATATAAAAAGCGGAACACGGACTTCACCCCTAAAATGAGGGAAACCCTTATCAACCAGGTCTAGAGGGGCTAATATTGATACCCGGCTTATCGGAGCCTGCCGAGAGAGGCAGGGTGGGTGAGTGGGTGTATGTAAAACTAGGATTTGTCCCGAAAATATAAAAAACGGAACATGGAATTTACCCCTAAAATAGGGAAACCCCCTATCAACCAGGTCTAGAGGGGCTAATATCGGTCCCCGTGGCTTATCGGGGCCTGCCGACAAAGGCAGGGTGGGTGAGTGGGTGTATGTAAAATTAGGATTTATCCCGAAAATATAAAAAGCGGAACATTGACTTTACCCCTAAAATAGGGGAAACCCTTATCAACCAGGTCTAGAGGGGCTAATATCGGTCCCCGGCTTATCGGGGCTTGCCGAGACAGGCAGGGTGAGTGAGTGAGTGTATGTAAAATTAGAATTTGTCCAGAAAATATAAAAAGCGGAACACGGACTTTACACCTAAAATAGGAAAAACACCTATCAAACAGGTCTGGAGGGGCTAATATCGCTTCCCGGCGGATCGGGGTCATTTTCAAAGAGTCGAGAGGCGTCTACGTGCCCTTTCGGACCCGTCGTTGGGGCCCAGCAAGAGTAATCTTCCCCTGAATACGACTGCATATGTCTTCAGTTACTTCAATATTAATAGACATGTCCGGGAAAAATGCAACAAGAGTTATCTGTCCCTGTATACGACTGTATATAGCCTTCAGTTACTCCAATCTTAATCTCCCGGAATGCACGTCATTAAACATGGTCCCCAACAATATCGTCAGCTTACTCTCCTTTTCTCCACTCACCTCTTCCTGATCTTCACCCGCACCGCGAACTCTTGCTCTTGTAACTTGCCATCTTCCTTCCTCGTCAAAAGTTTGTGCTGGAATGCCCGCTCTTAACCTAGACCAAAACATGTACTTTGTCTGTGGGCTGATTTCATTGGCTCTCTATTTTACTGCAGTTCTCTTGCATCGTTTTTTTGTGCATTGATTGGTTACATTTGGCCCCATCCTATGCCACTAGTTGACTACTTTCCCAGACGCATCATTGACTGGCCTATACAAGATTGGTTAAAATTAGAATCCCACATGTCTGTTCAAGCATTGGGCCTTGACGGCCACTTGTTTATGTTCGAAATCTATTGTACAGAAACACCCAAGACAGGGTTTTGGGTGAGATATCATTTTGTTTTTTATTCAACACTAAATAACAACAACAACGTGGGAACAATTACGTGAAAACTGAAGCCCGGAACAGGGGCTTGTACATTGAAATGGTTAGAACTTAAGCCCAGAACGGGGCTTGTACATTGAAATGGTCTGCGGCCCAATCGTACACGAGTACATCTCGGTCTTCAGCCTGGGGGTACTCTTCAAACATCTGTACAGTAGTGGGTAGCGTCCGTCCCCGGCAACGGTGGTAGAGGTAAAACAAGCAGTAAGGGTCGCACACGCTACTGGTCAGGCTTTGCAACGCTTGACCTTTCCAACACCAGGTCTCTGTGCCTTCGTCCAAAGTAGTCGCCCTGCTGTTCTGTCAAGTACACGGCCACCCAATGTTGACCGGGACGATCCATCGGGTCCTTGGATGATAATCGACTGGATACACACGGTCTAACGGGAATACATCTCGGGCGAACACCCATTGAAAGACCATACGTGGCCCTGGGTCATTCTCCAGCACGGTGGTAATCTGGTCTGTATCCATGTTAGGTGGATCCTGGCTTATTTGACCGGTCGCTGTAAACAAGTTCTGATAGGCTCGAATGAAATTCCCGCGCCCAAAGTTCGGTGTTAAGGCCGTGACTGGGACCTGTTGTCCGTCCACATGCTGGGCCACAAAATTTATGCCGAAATATTTCAAGTCAAACGGGTTCTCTTTGTAGGCTCCCCCGAAACTGGTATTCTCCATACAGGCCAGTATCAATCGCTTGGGCAGTTCCCCCAGGAATTGGTTTTCTTTGTTGGCGCTCATATTTCCGGCAGGCACAGAGAACACTTTGGTTTGCACACGTCAGATAGGGTACTGGGCTGGGGTTTTTTCCAAGGCTTTGAGGTGCCCCAGTTGGGCGGCTGGATTCGGTTTCACTTTTCGGACATACGGGACTGCGTCTTGGATGATGATCTTATAGTCAGGTACATACATGCCCGTCTATGTCAGTGGCCATCAAGACGAAGGTCGGGGGCGCCCGTATCAGTCGGATTTTGATGGGGATCTTGTTCAAGAGGTATCGATCTTGCATGAAGAGGTCTGCGAGCAGTCGACCGAGGAGATCAACCGAGCTGCCGTTCGCAGTGAAACCACTCCGTTTGTTCCATCCCGCATTGGCGTTCTCCGTGCCCATGTGCTCGGGTGAGTCCCGGTAGAATAAAGGAGCTGTCAAAAGATTTGTTAGCCTCTCGTCCATACGACAACAGCGTTTCGATGTAGGCTCGATAGGGGTACGTGTTGGTCGAGTCAATGATGAGATTGTCACTGAGAAAAATATCCACTTGTTGAAACAAAGAGTGCAGCCAGAGATTCGTCGGGCCCACCGTTGCCTGGTCGACGATTCTGGAGCCATCCCCATTGGTGATCTTGGCTTTCACATACAAGTACGTATGGGCTAAATCCACATAGGCCGTATCTGCATTGCTGATGGTGAACTCGATGGGCTCCGTTTCGTTGATGCTGGGGAGCGGGAGATGCTCCACTCATATTCCTTGTTCGGCACTGGTCTGTGTGGGCGGGACGGTCCGCAAATCAAATTCACTGCTGATGGAGGGGCATGACTGCGTGGATTAAGGACATGTTTTACGTAAAGATATCCCGGGTCTTCGATGCGCGTTGTCCCTGGGTCGGACGTCGACTGTTGCGCAGTCTCAGCGGTGCAGGTCTTTTATTCACTACGGTTCGTTGTGCTTTGGTGACCAAGACACCTCCTGCTTCTTTGGCTCGGCGTTTTAATGCCTTTCGGACGGGGATACCGCTGAACCCATCTCCCAGGGCTTGCACCCCAATTCGGACCGCTTGTTTGCTGACCGCTTTTACCCCACGCGTCAACAAGGGCAGGAACGTTTTGACGATGCTTCCGAGTGTGTTCCCCAGCCCATGTCCTCGCTGGATGCGTGTACCAGCAAAGATAGGAAGGCATCCCAATCTCGAATGCCAGAGGTTGTCTGGTATCATCCTTTATATCGATGGTGATGGTACTGATGTCAATCTGTCGCACCGGTAGATAGAGTACGTGGTTAAAGCTCTGTGTTACCTGATCTCCGTAGTTCCCTTTCACTGGACAGATGCGGAGCAGGGGCGCATCGATATCGCCGACAATGTGACCATCCACCACATCCGAATAGACATAGAGTCCATACAAGCCAGCCTGAAGATTCAGCATGGTCTTCCTCTGAAGCCGCCCGGGCCCAACATAGTAATCCGTCTGCAGTGCACACAGCTCCTTCAACGTCTTACTGAAACGTACGGTCACACTGCTCTGGAGGATGATCCGGAACGTGTGGTTCCACTCGTGGTACTCAATATACAGGTAATCGGCAAACGGGAAGATACTTTTACCACCGGACGTCTTGCCCTTGATGAGGTTACCCAACGCCTGATTGAATATTTTGGATGTATGGTACTGGCCTTCTGGAAGAGTGAAGTTATAGGTGTTGCTTTCGTGTTCGAATTCGTACCACACCGTATCATGTTGCACGTTCTATCACTTATACGGGTAGGGGAGATGTAAGGGATGTGGCAGCTGCGTGACATAATGGGCAAGGCGTTGTTGGGAAATACTGCATCCGAGATGTTACTAGGTAGTGTGAGGTAAAACATGACGACTGAGCTATCCTGCTGCCGCTGTTGGTTTTAATAGGGTTCCCAGGCCTTGGGAGCTTATTCCCGACGTCGTGATCGTCGCGGTGGCTTGCTACGTGTCACGGCTCTGGAGAGGTGGGGTGTCTTGACCGGGGGTAGTATTTCCGGTGGTGACTCCGGTTCCCACTCGGCTTCCCAAGTCCGTGGGGGTCGAGTCTGTCGTTGTGACTTGCGGGGTGCACGTATCGGCGATTGCTGGTCACGCTGCATCCAGGCCCAGCGTTGAGGGTTCCCCATCAATTCCTGTGGTACACGCATGTCGTTCAAGCCTTGACCAAAGACCTCCCATCCTTGGGGATCCGTGCTCGATATACGTTTTCGCATCAGGTCATTCACTAAATCCGTCATGTGGGTACCGGGGACCACCTGGTTCTGTACCAGTAGTTCGCCATGATCATGATCATTCCATGTCATGATGGTCTTTCGCTCGCTGCAATACCAGGCCAGCTTGTTTCTTGAACGGCGCGGGTACACTTTTCAGGACTTCGTCTTCGACCCGCTGTGGGGCTGTGGGTGGTAAACCTGGTAATGGCAGTTGTGGGACAAGGTACGGTACGGGTTGTGCGACTGACACCGGGCTTGGACCAAAAGCCTTGTATTGCCTCATGAACGTGATGTACCGTTGAAGCGTTTCATTGTACCTTGTACTTTCTCACTGTCGCTTAACCCCGGTGGTTGTAGAATCGGTTTCATGTCGTGATCGAGGGTGTTCATCGTCTTCACCGTAGGTGGGATCGAATACGGCGATTAGAGGCTTTGAAGGAGCCGTTATTCGACGAGAACCATTTTTTTTGTGTGGTTTATTGTCGGCCTAGCAGTCCGCCCAATATCGGACCCAACACGGAAGCGGCCAACGGTGCTAAGATTGCCCCGAGAAAGCCGCCTTAAAACATTTTTCTTCCAGGGTTCGGAGACCTGTCTTATGCTCGGTCAACTTCGCCTTCTGAGCCGGAGTCAGTGACACGTTGCCTTTTAACAGGTTGTACCCGATCTCGCACAGACAGCGTACAAGATCAGGGTCTGCGCCGTGTACAATGGTTCGGACCAACTCGGGTGGGGCCGTCTTCAATACATGAAGCGTCGAAGAGTGCTTCCGTACTCGTGCAGACATCATGTACAACTAATGCCGGATCTCACAACCCTGTCCTTTTTATCCTTTGCGGGCTACCTCCTGAACATTCTTTCACTTCAGAGACAAAGTCAACCATGCTGTTGTAATAGTTTTTCTATTTTCTCCATCATCAAACACACACCCGAACTGGGGGAGCAACTGTGAGTGTGTTTACATTATTTTTGCATGTGCACGTGGTGGGTCTCTCTGGGAAAGATAACAGTCCGTAGCCGAAGGTAGTCGGGCGTGAATTGCTTCAGTTCGAAGAGCATATACCCGTGCTGAGGGGTTGTCCAATGCAAACTGAGTGCGTCCGGGGTACATCTATCTCGCCAGGTGCCGTAGTTGAGAGGTATCTCTCGGGTTTTTAAACACCAACAGGTAGTGTGCATTTAAGCTGATATTCCGATGTTCATTGCTTTTACTGAACAGACTCTGCACAATGTAGATGATGCTGAGCCGGCGATGATGGCTGCCTTAGGTGAAGAGTTGGGTGAACAGAGCGTCGGTCTCCGCCACGAGATCACCGAGGACTACCAAAGTGTCCGGTTCCAATCAGCTAGGTTGGGTAGCCCTTCCACGAACGTGATGTTGGGCATTGTTGCATACGCCGTCTGCCATTCTCCGTAACACCACACAATCCGGGTAATGGGTGGTGTAATCATGTTGCCGGCGTATTGAAGGAGTTTCTGGACGAAGTGTGTTTTGCCTGTCCGTCGGTCCTGCGATGAGGCAGGTGAAAGGATGTTGCCACCTCGGGTCCATAGTTGAAGGTGTATCAGCTGTCGTGGTAACCCGCTCTTGTAATTTGATAAGAGTGAAACGGGGTCGTCGGCGCTTCAACGTTGGTCGCCGTTGTCAGTAAATTACGGCGTTCACTGTGAGTGATGAAATACGGTGGGTTTTCAGACGTAGTGGGCACTGCAATACTTGGTAGAACTCGATGTTGACCTAAACTGTATACTAGGTGTGGTGGTGATGACTGGACTCGATCAGGAGTTTGACTGGTGTAGAGAATGTCTGTATATTCGTCTGACCTGCACTCACGGCTGGTGGTTGTGTCTTTGGGGGAATGAGTAAGAGTACTGAGATAGGCCACGTCGTAAAACAAACACCCATATAAAATGCCCAGCAGGGTTAGCAATGTCACCACAAAGCTCACTTACGCTCAGAGGCAGCTACTGCTTGTCCATAGCACCGTGTTCATGGTCGAACGTGGAATGAAGGATGACGGCGGTGGTGTATAGTCGTTTCACCTGGTTGGCCGCGACCCAGGAATTGAAGGAACTGGGCCAGCCTTGCCATTTCACGAAGTGCATCGTCTTGCCTCGACGTTGCTCGGTTTTCAGGATGCGCTCCACAGTGTAGTAGTCTTGCTTTGGTTTCACCACGGGCTGTAACTCTTGCTCGTAAAACGTCCCTAGCAACGGTTCCCCTTGAAGATCTTCCAGTTCATAGACTCGCGGCTGTCGGGGTATGCGGCGTTTAATGACGAAGTGCTCATCGCTCCAGTGGGGAAAGTAACTCTTTTCGAACTTGCCCTTGACTTTACTGATCCATACAGGGTTTCCGACCTTGAACATCTCCTTCAGTCGTGGTTGGGGTTGCATGGGATACAAGACACCCCGGACTTGGGCTTCATTGCGTTTGATAAAGTTGATGGGGCTCTTTGTATACTCCGGTGATAAGTTCGATTGTAACCATTCACAAGTTTCGGGAGAACATCGATGTACCGCCTTGTATTCTTATAGATGAAATATTTATACATGCGGCATTTGATTGTCCTGTTGAAACTTTCCACAACGGAAGCCTTGGTCTCTTTGTAGGTGTGAAAGAAGAAGACCTTCTGAGCTTTCGGAAACTGTTGAAACGGTCTGTTGAGGAATTCCGTGTCTTCGTCGATTTGCAAATACATAGGTTTGCGCCTGGTCTTGAAGATGTCCTTGAACGCCGCTGTGAGATTCGTCCCAGTTTTCTTCCGGATTTCACCCACGCATACTTTGACAGGATATCGATGCACGTCAAGATATACCGATTCCCATCGTTGTGTTTGGCAAAGGCGCTCATATCGACCAAATCCGCTTGCCACTGGGCATCTATACCACCAACGATGACCCGGTTCCGTGACAAATGGCGAAGGGTAGCTCGATGTAAGGTATAGGTGTCTTGTTTTTTAACCAAACTCGGACTTGAGCACGTTGTATCAACTGGGGTTTGACCATTCGATAGAGAGCCGACACTGCACTATACGCAGCCAGATTCTGCTGTTAATCAAAAATTGTATGGGAATAATGTCCTCGATTTTGCCATTTTGAGCCATTATTCTAAACAACAACCGTGGGTTAACTAAGGTCTGAACTTGGCTTGTCAACACTAGTCGCATTTGGTAAACACCCCCTTTCGTTATCCAGGTGCTTCAACCTGTAGATGGTGTTGGACGTCCATGTGCTCTGATCGGTTCTATGCATGGAACTCAATCACGAGACCATTCAAATCTCAACTTATATTCATGGGCATGAAGTGACATGGAAAACCTGTACAATGTTCATTCCCCTATCATGGTCAGGAAACTATTTCTCGATTAGTTGAATTTCCGGTAAGAAGTGTGGTCAAAAGTATGTAGGCAAGACTACCCAAAGACACCATCTTGGTCACAATGACCTTGAATGGTCACAGAATATTCGTTAGGAAAAATCAATTGCTTAAAGGTAAGCATTTTTCTGGACTCGACCATGGCTGAGATAACTTTAGTATTCAGATCATAGACGTCGGAAAGGATTCCCCCTTTGGAATTGCGAGAAAAATGCGAGAGCGGGAACTATTCTGGATGCCAGCACTTGGGTCAGTGTTTCCGAATGGTTTAAATGATAATGTCTGGGGGTTCGGCAATGCTACAAACCGGCTTTCAAATATATCCAATATTACCCAGCTATTTAAACTCCATCAACGGAGACATCGCAGCCATAGTTGGAGAAAGTTTAATAGTGCGATAATTGACAATCATATCACTTTAAATTACTTAGTGCGTTTAACACATCCAATGGTTTTCATAGTTTACGTACAGTTCACGTACGGTTCTGTATGCGTTGAGAGCTTTAAATCATACAGCCAGAGATATACAACAATCTGCGTCTTCAGGAAGTATAATACCACCCAAAATCATTAAAGTATGTCAAGATATAGCGTATTTTCGGTTGTATCGTCCAGTGAACATAATCGAAACATCCCAAGATCGACCAATCTTTAAACTCAACTACTCAGATAAAGGACTAGACATTATTAATTTACCTCGAATCCTGAATGATCCAGGTAAGTAACGCTATACTAAACTACTTTAAGTTCACAGAACCTTCTTGCATTTCATATAAGTATACTAAATCTATAGTCACCAAAATATTCAATTACTCTAATGCTGTCGGGAGGCTACAGTTGTTGATTGTGAATCGTCGAACTCTATTTATATGCAAACATATTGTGACTGGTAACCTTGATGTGGTGAGTGATAAGGACCGAAGATTACTCCTGATGAAGGGACCTAAATATAGAGAGCCGACAAAATAAATCTGAAGGCCAGCCAGAAGATAGTCTTGTCTGCTTTTGAATAGTACGTTATTGATTGGTCTAAGCGAGAAAAAATTGAATCTACAATACTCTCTGATTGGTTGGACCTCGCCAACAGCAAGGTCGTTGAAATAATCCGCCATATTGATAAAAGTACTCTTCTCCAAGCAAAACAAGTACTGAGAAACCTCAATTCGCAAGTTCTAGCAAATCTCCAGAGTAAATTCGTCATAGTCTCAACAGATAAAGCTCCAAATAATATAATATTCATATGTAAATATTACTATTACTAGGTGCTGGTTAAAGAATTGAGTGTAAACATATCATCAACAATTACGCCTACTTACTCCCAAACTGCATTTACTCTGGAAGACTTATTTAACAATCACAAAAACGTTTCTCAGGGAAAGAGGTATTTGTCTTCCAAACAATCATAACGACATACCAAAAGTATACTGGACTCCCAAAATGCATAAATCACCATACAAAGCTAGGTTCATAGCTGATTCTAGAAGCTGCACCACCAAGCTTCTTTCAACCCTGTTCACGATGGCCCTTCAGGAGGTAAAAGCATTTTGGGAAAGATATTGCCCCACTATTTCTAAAAACTCTGGCGTTGAATGTATGTGGACATTGAAAAGCTCAAAAAGTCTTACGGAAGAACTTGATGCTAAAGGTCACATACAGTATAGACATGTATCCACATGGGTTTCTCGACTCCCTATACTACAATCCCTCATCAGGACCTTATTGACCGTCTAAATTCATTAATAGTATCTGTGTTCAAGAAAACTGATAGTAGATATATTAATGTCGGAAGCCGTGAAATATTCTTTAGCTCTACTACATACAAGAGATATAAATCATGGGATGTTTCTTTGTTTACAGAATTGCTTGAATTTCTCATTACAAATATCTATGTGAAATTTGGCAGCAGTATATTTGGCAGCAGCAGCAATATATCAACAGCATATAGGTATTCCAATGGGTACTATTTGTGCACCTCTGTTGGCTGACCTATATCTGTTCTCTTATTAATATGACTATATGCAGGCGCTTTCAAAAACCGATCCATTCAAATCCCGTTCCTTCTCATTCACCAAACGCAACACTGACAATCTTCTCGATGTCGATAATCCCTATATAAATGACGTAATGAAGGATATATATCCACCTTCACTGGATTTGAAAGAAACTACTGATAGCCCTACAGGCACGTCATATTTAGACCTATATCTCTATAAAAATGAAGCGGGCTTTCTCTCTTGTCGACTTTATGACAAGAGATGATTACAATTTAAACGTCGTAAACGATCCCTTTCTGGACAGTAATATTCCAGTGGGACCTGCATATGGCGTATACATATGTCGCCTTGTAGCATTTGCTAGATCATGTGTTAAATGTGACGATTTTAATCAACGTCACAAAATATTGTTGCAGAAACTTATAAAACATGGCTATACCACCAAGCCCTCCACTCAAAGTTTCTCAAATTTGACGAAACATATCGCATGCTGATAGCAAAATACGAGCGTAGCGTGCAAGATCTATGGCGTTACGTTTCGTAACTTGTGTCTAATTCCGCTTAACCAAGGGCTAGGGGCGTATCAACCCATGTACTTCAAGATCCTCATGGTGCTCATATGAACAGGCACAACCAAAGCGTGACTGAGATAAATCATTCTCTAGATGACGACTATGCAACGAAAATTATGGATTAAGAATACTCATCAGCGATACGGATTTGATAATTTTGGAAAATCATGATGTCTTACCGGCATCATTGAAAACCGCTTCTCTCTTACAGGAAACTAGCCTATGTTTTTGTACACTATGATTGCCTTTTTGAATTTGGTGCTAATACTGTTATATGGAATATGGAATAGGTCTTTGGATTATGGACGCGGATATTCTTTAATGGACGACGGCTGAATTATGAATGACAGACCAGACGCTTGTAATGTATGAAATCCTACTGTGTTTATTTTCACTGCAACATCTCGGCATGCATTTCAAATTGATTTTATAAAAGCATATCCTGGCGGAACCGTACAAAGCCCATGTTCACTACAATTGTCCGAAGTACATCTAAACTCGATTAATTAGAAAGGCCCCAGGGTTTTTTTAACAATCACTACAGTGGCTAGTAAGCGGTGGTGACGGTCACTTGCCTGCTCTGAATAAACAGGCAGAACAGGCTAAAATCCGGCTACTATTGCATAGTTCTCTTTCGAATTGCACGTAATTTTGTATCGTCGGTGAAAGATATTTCGATACACAGACGATCGAACGATTCACATGTCTGCATCAGTGTCGTGCCTAGAGACAATGCAGCGCGTCCTCTCTGATGTTACTTCATTCAAACGATAGGACATGTGCGTTTGAGATGATATCTTCCATCTCCTGAAATGCTTTCTCGTGATCACCGTCCCAGAGGAGCACAGAATCTTCACACAGCGTTTTCCCAGTTGCCAATCTCCACATAGGCATTGGTCAGATTGGTTTCTAACTCTTTGTTGCCCAAATGTTGCTTCATTTCGCGAACAGGCGTAAGTTTGGAGGAATCCGGATTAGTCCCCATTTCTGTTACGCAAATTATCCTGTTTCCTTTCATCCCCCTTTCGCGGTACCAAACTGATGTTGCCTGGAGATGTGGGTTATGTTCCTGGACTTTACGTTCGAACATGGCCGACGTCAGTACCTAGGGCAGTCATGTGTACACCACGTCCACCTTCCTCTCACAGATCTCCTGCACAGAGAGCACCCCAGCCGAACGGCATCCTGTTAAACATATACCAACCGTGTGGGATGTTAAACCGTGTTAATTTTGAACTTTCCGCGTCCAGATTAATATAAATTTAACTTGAATTTAACTGTAGAGATTTCAGTTACTGTTTTAGCCCTTCCGACTCGCTCGTGAGTGGTTCGACTTCAGTTATTGTATCTTGAACTTCTGCCTTGCACTCAGCTAGTGAGATTTTCATTATTGTTGCAAGTGAGTGAGTTAGGGTTTAACGTCGTGTTCAGCAGTATTTCGGCCAGAAAACGACGATATAACTAACTACGATATGATTAGCTGAACATGTGTGACTATCCATGTACAGCCATCATGTAGAGGAAATTAAATCTTCCCCTCGTGGCAACAGACATGGTACACTACTCATGCTGCTCACCCACTTGGGGCTCATTATTGTTGTAGAGCTTGTGCCTAGAGTATGTGCCTTTCACGTAACTGACGTGATTTTTTTATCGAACTTATATTAGCAGGTAACTGGCTTGACTCCCGTTATTGTTTCGGAGCTTTTACCTTGCACACTGTAGCGTGATTTCTGCAGAGCTCCTTTTTGCTGTACACGTACGATTAAGCGTCGGACCACAGATACTCAACAACCGTGGATTAGATAGGTAAATTATATTTTGAGGTGAGCATATGTTAAGCCGTTCAGTGGTTTAGGTTGCAGTGCCTTTTCTAGGGCTCTGCTGTCAGGCAGCCCTCGGTAATTTATAACGACTTCTGTAATATCCAAAGAACTGAACAATATAAATTACGAAGAAAAGATTTATTTTGGAAATTCACAGACAACCACAGTGGTTTGGTTAGCAGTGGAAAACAAATGAATCAAACTAAGAAGTAATACAAAAATAAGTAAGCATCTGTCCTTTGCCAGATTACTATGAGTGAATCACGAGCTAAAATGCTGATTTTCCTGGAGCAACGTAAATGTTTAGGTATCAGTTTTGGGGCGCTTCTCAATCCATTCGGCTATCTTCGGTAGACCAGCCACCTTCTGCACGTGTGCCTTGACTTTTGGATAGCCTGCCATGACTTCCGCCGGAACTACAGACTCAATCCAAGTCATGAATATCGTCAATATCAGGTCTGCCCATGTCAGCTGCGAGAAAAAGAAAGATATATATGCGATTGATAGTCAAAAGTTAAAAGAAGTAATGCATCTTGGATCACATACTTTACGGGAGATTATTATCACCGATGGTAGATTTTAACTAAGAGATTATTTTAAAATATTATATATTTGAAGGACGCTATTATGAAACTCGATTACATTATCTGCAGATTTCACCATGCAATCTTACTTACATCGTCCCCCACAAGATAACCGCTCGAGTTCGAGGCCAATGTCGATTCAAATTTGTTCAAAAACTTTGGTACCGTCTCCTCATTGTATTTCTTTTTCAGTTCATCCTGAAAACAGAAATACTAGTCTGAAAAAAAATCTAAAATGACGGCAGTCAAAAATGACTCATGGCGAGCAGTAATTTTGAGTTGATGAATCCAGATACTATAGTCGATGGGATGAATCGATCGTTGAACGCGTCGGTTGACAGCTTGGTGATCCGGTTAAATGCACGAATTGTTAAGTTCGACATCCATGGAACTTTACGGCTTCTATCAAATGTTAGTATTCCTTCCGCAGTGACAATACAGACAACACAGAATGAGCAATTTGAAGCAAGAATGTAGTTATTGTGAGTGGAGAGATGAAAACGGGTCAATAATATGAACACACTGACCTTTTTGCTTCCATCATCGGTACGGAAAATATCTATAAGAGGTTTTGTCAAATCGAGAGTAGCGGCAGCGAACATGTCGGCATGGGCTTCTTCTACACGATTCTTTCCAGCCATGCCTTGAAAGGAAATGTAATAGTTATACCATAAAACCATAGTCTTTGCACTGATTATTCGTTATCACAGTATATGTAATCCTGCTGCCGTAATATGCTTACCTTAATAAATATTTTTGCAACTTTAAGATGGAAATATGCCAGTTATTTTTATTTAAATATAAAATCTCCATGTATAAGCACAGGCAAACATAGGAGCTGAATGGTCCAGTGTTTGTCAGTATGGACCAGGCACTATAGCTGGACTGCTGTTCAGTCAGGTGTGTCCACTGCTATTGAGTTAATGTGGGAAAGTCCACTTATCGGTCCGATAATCCAGTTTTTACTGGTAAAATCCGCCAAAGCTTCCTGTGGACGTTATATGTGTAAGAAGCTTTGTCCGGTAGAGATATACGGTAGTATTTCTCCTGTGGACATCTTACCAAATTCCTTTGCCAAGTATCGGGCGATAGCACTACTGTCTGCTATCTGGACACCATCCACTTGAAGAACTGGAACTTGAGCAAAAGGCATTTCTGAAACGAAGAGAAAAGATTAGAAATATACCCTGGCATAAATATGATGAATTCTGTCGGTATTCTTTGTAGCGGTGTGTATAGACGTACATACAGTTTTCAGATAGATTTCTTGATAAGCTGGCAAGATAATTCGGAAAAGTTGATTCTTTCAGTTTGTAGTACAAAAAAACATTAAAACAAAACAGGTTTTTTTAGAAACTCCACTGCATCAAAACTTTCAGTTTTGAGGCATTCCATTGGTCAATTCAAATTTTTAAAAAGAAATTTGGCCTTTTCATTGGCTCGTTGAGAAAATTGTAAAAATATCCTGCCAATCACAGATTATCATTGTATGGATGCAACTATAGATATTGAGATAACTCCACATACGTTTTTTGAGCTCCGGCCACTTCTCCCTATCAATTCGGAAATCTTCATATTCTACCCCGGCCTGGGCAAACAACCACCGGGAGGTTTCAGCAAAACCCTTGGCATTGAAGTAGATCAACTTGTACTTCGGCATCTTTGTCGTGTTACTATTCAAGTATATCACCCTGATCAATCTGAAATAGATCAAAAACAATTGAAGCAAACCAACTCATGATACTGAACATTGTTTTCTGTTTTCTCGCGCCTGCACCTGACAGGATAAAATGGTGAGAGAATCGCAGAATAGGTAAGCCAACAAGTCGGTGGATCTCATTCTAATCGTATCCTCGCGAGCCAGTGTATCGATCGATTTGTTTGGAGCGATACACTGGCTAGGTTAGTTATTCATAGCTGGTATGTATATAAATAGATGAAGGGATTTCCTCTGGATCAAACCAATCAGTGAACGTTCTAAGCTAGCTGATTGTCGATCCACTGTGAGGTACGAGATGTGACAGGGTTGAATTTAATCGCTGATCAAACTACTTCGATGACGAGCTGAAGTCGACATCTGAAGTCAAAGCAAAACCTGCAGGCTTGGGGTTATAGAAATGCTAATTCAAAACAAAAGCGGGGGATGAAATGTACGTGGCAAGAACTCATTCGAATCATCAAAAATGTCCAGGTCAACCCTATGCGAGAATATAAAGAATTTACCTAGACTTGTGAATATGTCTCAACGTAGATGTCGTTTTTTTAAGTTGCGGTGGGATTTTTTCAGTTGTAAACATTTTGACATGTTTTCTCCATAACCGTTGTAAAAGATATCAAATATAGTGAATAATTCAAAATTCAACCAAAATATCTGTGATCACCGAACGAGACATTAAAAGCATATAACTGGTTCTACCTGACGGGAAAAATGATATAAATTGAGAAAATTAGACTGCAATCAAGTCCAGTGTGACTGAAAAGCGTCCGGTACCTTCAAGTTAATATTGAATCGAGTTACGTACTTTCTCAGATACGGTCACGCGACGGTGTATAACAATTCTGTCACGATAAGAACAAATGGCAACATGACAACAGCCAGTGGTAGGCCTAACGAGGAAACCGACCGGGGAATATCGGCGGGATGATTCCAGACTATACGGTGCAGCGTGTATGCGATTGAACGTCAGAAAACGACAAATATCAGTCGATATTTACATGGGACATACACAATTTTGTGAGGGACACAAAAGGAGTATTGTAGGGGGTACCGGACGGTGTAATAAGTACCGGCCGGTGTTCCGGGTGGTACCGGACGCTTTTTAGTCACACGTTTGCAGAACAATCTCACGTTCGGCTATTTCCGTATTCTTCGAACTTAGCCTCTCACATGGAACGCACAAAAACCCACCCGTGGGGAGCATATGATGATCAGGATAATCATGCAGTGAGCCGTCTACGAAATAGCGCTTTGAAAATCGAGCGATTCAGTCGCATTTTATTGTGAAATTGCAGTTAATTTTAATCAAAAGAACATAATACATTCATATTATACAAAATTATTTCTATGTTTGGTTGAATAATAGTAATTGGTGCCGTGGGGTGGCATGGTCAACCTCAGAGGGTGCATGCCATGTTGGAGAGCAGTTCCGCCGGAAATTAACCGTGCATGTCCGAACGTGATCCCGTTTCCGCTAATAGAAATCCACTAGGTCAGAGGTCACTTTCGCAGCTGGCGGATTCTGGGAGATAGATTGATTGCAGAAAATTATTAAAACAAATGATCGGCACGTAAAGAAAATCAGGGGCGGGCGATCATGAAAAACGGGCTATTAAGTTTTATGAGCCCTATGGACGCGTCAATTCATTTAGAAAGACGGCTGAATTTTTAAATAACCAAGAAGGCGGCCATATGCGAGAGGCTTCCATGTTTCGGACAGAGAGGCTTCCATGTTTCGGACAGCTGGCTATAATAATATGCTATCAATTTTCTCATTAGAACCTTGATTTTTGGCATGATCGTGCATTAGAGGACTGTTACCAGCAAGTTCTGATCTGACCTACTTTTGATGAAAATTTGACATACTTAGGTGACCTATAACATTACGCTTGGACCCCCAAGTCATCTTCCTCAGCCTACTTCGTAGGTCCTGTGACGTGAGTAACACCGCTCATGTTTAATAATGTGTTATCAATTTTCTAATGCCATGATAATGTACGTAACAGAACGATTCGAAATGTGAAGACGACTACGTATACTGGATGTAAGCACAGTCATCTGAGTTTAGACGGTTTCTCCATTGACCTCTGTATTTTCTGAGCTGATAATATGATAGGCATGGAAGCGTGACGACGTATGTGGACCCATGCGTAATATTAACCGCCCTCTCCAATCAATGTTCATGTTACAGACGCTCTTTTTACTAATCTCATAAAACACTCTTTAGCGCTTCTGTTCTCGCTGTTGGGAACTCTCTTACGCCTCTCATGATTTTATGACGGGGTCATTCACGGCCTATTTTTAGTTTTTAGTTAAAATTCTGTTTGAGGATTACCCTCAGCTTTCCCGCCAAAGTTTCATCGACTAATGTTACGCTCTGAGGTTGGAATGTTTGCTTGCCAGACAGCCGGCTTTATCTGGGTCAAGACGTGTTCGAATTACGGTTAACATGCCCCCATAATCTCTGGATATTATTACAGTAGCCATTTCTATGGCAAGCCAAAGTGCTTTTTATTCGAAAAATTCCGATATCGGGAATTGAATTCCCGATATCGGAATTAAAATTTCCGATATCGGAAATTCATGACCTTCAATTTCCGATATCGAAAATTGAATTCTCGATATCGGAAATTCAATTTCCGATAACGGAAATTGCAATTCCCGATATCGGAAATTAGAATTTTCGATATCGGAAATTCGGAGACAATTCCCGATATCGGAAATTGAATTCCCGATATCGGAAATTGAATTCCCGATATCGGAAATTCAATTCCCGGAAATTCAATCGATATCGGAAATGCAATTCCCGATATCGGAAATTGTCATTGAATTTCCGATATCGGGAATTGCAACTCTAGGGTGCACTCCACACTTGCCACGGTTTCCTACAAAGTGGTCCCTCCATAATTTTATAATAAGGAAGATCGCCCGATTTTGACAGCAAGGTAATTCTTCTTACCTATCTACTAACTGATATCTATAGTATCACCCTGCTGGACGTAACCATTTCTCCAAACGAGGATATAACTTGTTGATCGCACCCACTCGCCACTACAGAGTTAATCGTGTCCGGAATTGAATATCTGGAGGACCAAAATCCGCACTTTTTCTGGAAGCGAAAATCGAGATTCCTCTATGGCGATAAAATTTTACAAAAAAAACGAGTAGGTCGACCCCCTATCTTTTTCGCCATATTAAATTGTCCTTTGGACGGGAAACACTTTAACATACATAAAAAGAAAATCATTTCATGTTTTTCAGAAAAGTTGAAGAAGGGCTAAGAAGGATTGCACGTCTTTCCTTTTCAATTTCAATAGCTCACAAGTCCCCTGAAATAATGGCACGAGTGTGCCCATTTAGAAAATATATACGTTTACAAGGTTTTTGTTAAAGATTTTACATCTATTTGTGGTCGAAGATCCGAACCCATGCCTGTTTTTAGCCGCACATCATTTAGGTTTCAGATTCAGATTCAGATTTAGGTGTGGAATGCACCCCTAGGTTTTGTAAAGCTTTCAGGCTTTCATTTCCGATATCGGAAATTCGGTGACAATTTCCGATATGGGAAATTCTATTTCCGATAACGGAAATTGAATTCCCGATATCGGAAATTGAATTCCCGATATGGGAAATTCTATTTCCGATATCGAAAATTGTCACTGAATTTCCGATATCGGAAATTCTAATTCCCGATATCGGAAATTCTATTTCCGATATCGGGAATTGCAATTTCCGATATCGGAAATTAGAATTTCCGATATCGGGAATTGAATTCCCGATATCGGAAATTCGGAATAAAAAGCACTTTGGCTTGCCATACATTTCTGTTAATTCATCGTACTCGTGAGAAGTGCCGTCATTGATTATTCTGCACTTACCTCGAGTTCTTGACGACAGCCTTGTCTGGAGGCGAAATGCACAGTCACCGGAGTGGAGCTTGGCCTATATTTTGACTTGACCTACGTACTCATGCATATAAAATTTACTTTAAGAAAACCAACTGTGTACATCCTCTGTCGTACTGGGCAGGAATGATATCTACCAACTATTGTCACTCTCTTCTCGTGGTAGATGGGAAGGACATCGAACTATCCTCCCTCTGTACTCGTGCTAGTCGGGAATATCTATACCAACTATTCTCACTCTCTTCTCGTGCTAGATGGGAATGACATCGAACTATCCTCCCTCTGTACTCGTGCTAGATGGGAATGATATCTACCAACTGTTCTCCCTCTCTTCTCGTGCTAGATTGGAATGACATCTAACTATCCTTCCTCTGTACTCGTGCTAGATGGGAATGATATATACCAACTGTTCTCCCTCTCTTCTCGTGCTAGATTGGAATGACATCGAACTATCCTCCCTCTGTACTCGTTCTAGACGGGAATATCTACCAACTGTTCTCCCTCTCTTCTCGTGCTAGATGGGAATAACATCGAACTATCCTCCCTCTGTACTCGTTTTAAACGAGAATGATATCTATCAACTGTTCTCCCTCCCTCTTCTCATGCTAGATGGGAAATCGATCTATCATCACTCCGTACTCGTGCTACCAATTATTCTCCCTCTCTTCTCGTGCTAGATGGGAATGACATCGAACTATCCTCCCTCTATACTCGTCCTAGACGGGATTGAAATCTACCAACTATTCTCGCTTACTTCTCGTGCTAGATGGGAATGATATCGAACTGTCCTCCATCTGTACTCGTACTGGGCGGGAATGATATCTACGTGCTATTATTCTATCTAAGTTCACGTGCGAGTGAGTGAGTGAGTGAGTAGGATATAACGACGTTTTCACAAAGCCATCCCATGCAGCTTGAAATTAACGCCAAATATGTGTCATAATTTGACAATTGATAATTTAAGCCCTTAATGATCATTCTTTTTGTGGATCTTGGAGTTACTCGACGCGGTGATGCTAATACTCCATATATAAACTTTCATACTTGAGAAATTTTTAGAATTTTAACAAGAATTCTCAATTTCCTAAATTTGAAATCCAAGACTTTTCAAGTTGTTTCCTTTTGAACAGAAACTATAAAAACATCGAGTATTTTTATCGATTGATGTCGGCATCTAGAATTCTATAAAGTGAAAGAAACTATGGTTCTGGCCCAGAGGAGGAAGATTTGGAGGAGCAAGAACCGGAAGAGGAGCAAGAGTGGGGGGGAACAGGGATAGGTTCAAGGGGCGAGAATTCGACCACTTGGGAACATGTATACGACCGTCATATTTGTTCACACGACTAATTTGTGAAGATTTGGCGGCCATGTGATCATGTAACTATTTGTAACGAATGGTGGGTCATATTTGATCACGTGGTATGTAAACGGGTTTAACTATTACATAATACTGATATCTCCCAGCAGTTCGAATACAAACGTCTAGACCGTCATTCAATATTCAGCCGTCGTCCATAAAAGAATTTCCGCGTCCATAATCCAAATATCTAATTCATATAACAGCATTAGCACCAAATTTAAAAAAAAGCATACATAAACATAGGCTAGTTTCCTGCAAGAGACAAGCGATCAACAATTTTCAATGATACCGGCAAGACATCATGAAGTTCCAAAAATACCAAATCCGCATCGCTGATCAATATTCTCAATCCTTAGGATTTCGTTGTACGGTCGTTATCTAGATAATGA
This sequence comes from Hanleya hanleyi, assembly GCA_036873755.1. Taxonomy (NCBI): domain Eukaryota; kingdom Metazoa; phylum Mollusca; class Polyplacophora; order Lepidopleurida; family Hanleyidae; genus Hanleya; species Hanleya hanleyi. The sequence continues at coordinate 53,661 of JAVTVY010022953.1, forward strand.
TATATCTCAGTCAAGATTTGATTGCGAGTGTTCATATGCACAACATGTGGATCTTAAAGTACATTTTGCTATCAGCATGCGATATGTATCGCCAAATTTGAGAAACTTTGAGTGGAGTCGCTTGTGGTATAGCCCTGTTTTATAAGTTTCTGCAATAATGTTTTGTGACGTTGATCAAAATGGAAAACCCGATTGAGACCTCGAAAACCCGATTGAGACCTCGAAAACCCGATTGAGGGTATTCTCGCGTCGCGGATGAGCGGTCTGAACTGACAACTGGAAGCGGCGGATAAAAGGCGTGTCCATCGTTGCGGGGAGATTAATAGGCCCGTGTAGGTAAACAAAGGAAAACGCCAAGTAATGCATCATCATCTCTCACCTACAGCTTTACCTTGATGCGAAGAGATGATTACGTTCGCGATGTTGATTACATCGCATATAAAGGAAGTGGGAAGAGGGGCCGACATACTGACAGAGCCACATGACTTCAGAGTTTTGTGTTCTGGTTAACCTATTCTAAAGCACATAATAAGAATCTAACGTGATATGTGTTGTATCTCAGGTACGCTTTTATTGTACCTGTTCATGTGGCAACTTGGGTGACATGACCACACGGCCCCTAGCACCGCGGCATTAGATACAAATCTACACAGCTACGATGAAAATGACTACGATGACAACTCGTACACTGGGGATTGGTGAGCTGTATCGTCGTCAGATAACTGAACCAGAATGAAACTTTCCTGAGGAGAGAATCTTATCACAATGTCAGGCCTAGAAACTTCTCCACGCACCGCAGTTCCTTGTCCATCCATCTATTTCTCGCGTGCATGGACCAGAAATCCTTTCACTCGCCTCATCCAATCCTTGCGCTCGTGAAGTATTCCTCAGTTTTTTCTAAAACGTAGTAAATCGGTAAACGACATTTTTCAATTCGCAATTATTTTTGGGACATTTTATTTCTTCAATTTCAACCGCACCACGTACAAGCCAAATTCCCCGCTTATCGTACCATCTCCTTTATTCTCCGGAAGATTCTGAAAATGAAATCAAGTGAAAGTACTTGGATGCATCTAAGATTAAATACAGACACACAGATATATAAGCATATCTAAGAATATGCATTTCTCCAGAAATCTTTCTAGCCGAGCATCATCAACAATCCACAGAATGGACAATAAACTGGGGACCTCCCTGATAGCCAAAGTTGAATGCTTGGGGTATTTCTCTGACCTAGAGCTGCAAAAAGTTTAGAGAGGATGGAGATTGATTCAGAATACCACAAAAGCTATCAGGCCAGGCTTATGGTGAAAAAACGACAACTTAAGCAAAGAGGGGCTAAAATATACCAGCATTTGAAAAATAAATAATGCAATCCAGAAGATACTGATTATAAGAGAGGACAATTAGATGGAGCATTAAAGGAACACCCATATGGAAACTGACGTAGGATTGGCAATAACTGTCATTTTTTTTCCTATTTTCAATTATTCAAAAATTAATTAAAACTAATTAAAAAAAAATAATTTACTTAATAAGTTAATAAAATAAATTTGAAATAACCTCAACATTTGTAGGCTGTTCATAAGTCAGCTTGGAGAAAATTGGGTTGATGAAGTCTAAGCTATACCCACCGTGACGATTTGAAGCGCTTTGGTGAAATGTGAAAATCTGTTTTGACAGGCATCAGTCCACCAATATTTTCGTTACTTTTTGTGAATTAAAAAAATCACCAATAATCTAGAAGACTCTCGATGTATAACTCCACTTGGCATGAAAATATTCACCGTGTGTGACATCAACTTTAAAGTTTTGAGGGGAGCTCACCATGGAAACTTCCCGTCATTGACAGCTGACTGGTGTTACCGAATGTCATTCATCTTGTCAACAAAGAGCCTTTTCTCTCCCAGTCATCATGTTTCCTTTCACCATATTTTCCAAAAATACCAGGAAGTACAGTTTGAAGCCTCATCTGCAAAATGAAATATCAAATTTCTTAGAAATGCTGAAAAATCACAGAATATAAAAGATCTGGTCTCAAATTTTTAAACAATGTAGTTCCGACCCGGATGTGCTTAGCTCCGGTCTGATGCCATAATGATAGACAGCATCGGAAAGCTAATGTACAAGCGCCCATGAAAAGGATACGGAGAGTATACCCCTCAAGGGTTGTGCGGAGACATCTTGAAGATCTATTAAGAATTTGACATTTTCTAATCAGATTTGAAAAGGGAAGGTATACTTTGGTTTAATGTCACAGTCAAGATTGCATGAATGGATGACTCATTGCGTTAATTGGAGGGAAGAAGGGTGAATGATTGGGAAAATGGAGGAACGAAGGGAGAATGACTGATACAGAAATGTAATAATAAAAAATTACGAAGCTTACTTAGTATCCACTTAATTCATAAACTAACATAAATACTATACAAAGACATGCGAGAAAGCTGATTCATTAACAACAATGCATTTGCATCTATATCGCTCAAGCGTAACCGGTGTAATGTGCCGTGTTGGTTATTTTTAGCTATGCGTTCAGAATATTGGCCTGAGGGGTATATGACTTCCTGTCAGTAGACCGACATCTTTTTCCATCTCCTGTACATGTTGCGTTTAATTGTTATCTGTATATGGCGCGATTCTGCTGGTGGGAGTTTTTTGTCCCCGAGGCTTGTGTTAAGAGTTGGAATTTCGGATGGAGTTGAATGAAGACGAACGCTGTATATGGTTTTTGGTCGATACTTTTTCTATTCAATAAACATTACACAGTACAAACGATTTTACATGAGCAGCCCAGTTTTGGCAATTCCAAAAGCTGTGCTTCAGGGTTCGAGTTCCGAACCTCTGGGTTTCTGCCCCTCAACTCTCGATCACTGACTTTTATGCCGCAAAATCCATGTTGGGACGCAACAAGTCGCTAGGTGATCGGCAACAACACAATAAACATATACATGACAAATACAGACATGTTGAACGGAACAATACAACTGATTTTTGAATGGCAATCAAAGCAGGGTTGTGACCTAATAATCGAACAGCTTATACTTACAATTGATTAGCTCGAGAACAAGGGAACAATATTTACGATAGGCGGAGAATATTGAAGGATTACGTGACTGTTTGACTAAGCCGTTCATTTAACAAAAATTCAGAGAAAATCACACTATAACACTTGCCCTCTGTTCACGTCACTTTGTTATCGTGGTCACCATGGAGGAGAATGAAGCGCTTCTGTCTGACCTCACACATTTGTGTTCTGAATAAGAACTTACATTCTATACTAACATTTTCCCCATATGAGCTGTCTCTTCTATCTAACGGCCACATACTTCATCACTTTCCATCAGATGATTCGATAGGGCTATTACATCATTGCTCTTGAATATTTGTATCTAATACTGCTCAAATCGGTTCTAGGGGCCGTGTGGGCATGCCATTGAATATATCAACAGTGTGGGCATGCCATTGAATATATCAACAGTGTGGGCATGCCATTGAATATATCAACAGTGTGGGCATGCCATTGAATATATCAACAGCTACAATAAAATCTTCACATGGATCATTTTTGGTTCTTGTTATGTTTTAGGAATGCAATAAGACAGTTGACCTGTGGGGGTCATATGACTTCTTGACAGTACGCAGCCCTCCAGCTTAGGGCAGCATCGTTTGTACCATGTTTGTCTGGCACAGGAGGTAGATTAAAGTGCCAAACAAATTAGGCTCTCTGACGATCCATTGTGATCACCAGTGTCTCTAGAGCCTAATTTTCAAGATTCGAAATTCAAAATTTGTTGTAGTTTTGGTTAGGTTTTTGTGAGGGTTAGGGTTTTGCTAGGGTATGTTTGTTTGGGTCATCGTCGCCGTGTGACTAATAAGGTTAGGTGCGACGTTAAACTTCAAACAACCAACCAACTTGACAGTACGCCGGCATCTGTGGGGTCATATGACTTCTTGTCAGTACGACGGCATCTCTTTCCTACCGCACTGCGGCGATCTAATGGTTAGAGCGTCGGCCTCGTGAGCGGTAGGTACTGGTTTCGATCCCAGGCCGGGTCATACCAAAGACTTGAAAAATGAAACTTGTTGCTTCCTCGCTTACGCTCAGCATTAAGAGGATAGAACAAGGACTGGTTCGCTCGGTGTCAGTATAATGTGACTGAGTGGGGTGTCATGTCTGCCTACGGCATGATATTTCGGTGGGACAGCACTATAAAATGGCAGCATTAGATCTGCTCTGTTATAAGATGGCGGCCATGTGGGGTATCAGAAAAGTGATGTTTTCGTCATTTTCACTTAAATTATTTCCACGACAGTAGTATATAAAGAGCAAATCTGCTACTACTGAGGGTGAGGGTGATGACGTCACTTGTGGAGTCTCGCGGAGGTGACGTTCCTTCCGGGTCAAAGGTCACTTGTGGTGCGGGTTGACTTCGTGGTCAAAGGTCAAAGGGTGGCCAGATGCTCTTTCTATAGTACTAACGACGGCTAGTAATCATTGATCGTGAAAAACACGTCTCAACTATCGAACCGGTAACTGCTGATGTTCTAACTTCTTCATTCTAGCATGCCTACATACAAATTAACATATTTCAACGCCAGGGGGCGGGCTGAGGTCCCGCGGTTGCTCTTCGCAGCAGCAGGTGTTGCCTACGAAGATCAACGTGTTGAACCAAGCGAATGGCCTGGGCTGAAACCGAGTGAGTACCGAAATCAAAATATCCTATTAATAAAGATCATTGGATTCTATTCTAAGAACATTCACGACATTTTCCATTCCTATAGCCCTCGCCTAATTGATCTGGGGGTGACCTTCAAGACAGAAACTGCAATAATTTGAAAATCAAGTCTGAACAGGAAGACAGACAACCTTGTCAGGCTCTATGTCCAACAGTTCCTAACGCCTCTGGGAACCTGTTGGTTTAGTAGCCGTATTTCTGAAAATAATAAAATTGTTTTGGCAAAACACATGTGGTTCGCATAATTTGCTATAAATATGCAATATTATCAGTTTCTGGGGGATTAGGCTCTAAACTCTGGAAATATTGCGGCGTAAAGTTATAGCTCACTATTCACTTGGTTCACAACGCCAAACACATTGGGCATAAAATATCTAAATCACAGATTTTGCACATCCAAGTTCCAATATCTGTGCACCCATTTAAGGTAAACGGAATTTTATTATTTAGACCGTACCAGTCTTTCGCAAAATGGTTTGTGCATCGGAAACATTTTCAAACTTGGCCAGATAGAAGCGTTTCTGTAGAGTATACGTGAATTTCCAAAGGGTCGCCTTTATTCTTAAGCATCGATCCGCAATCTACATGCACATCGGAACTTCAGTGATGCTCCAACGCATGCATGCATGCCCAATCATTAATCCATGCAAAATCCAAGGCAGGACAAACCTAATCGAGCGCTCATTTCTCTTGATATATAATAAACCGTTTCGCGCTCATTGTGTCGCTCTTCTACATGTTGTGTTTCAACGTCGAACGTCGCCGTTTGACGTAAAACGTCACGACATGACTGCAACATGGTTTTCGGTCTTAAAAGTTTTATATTGTCAGACCTTTCCACAATCGCAGCTTGCATTCTCATCGATAACATAAGTTGAACACAACTTGAGGCACTACACAGGCAATTTTCCAGAGACATGTACTGAGCTGTACTCTACTGAACGGTACTGCATGGAAAGGCCCACCAAACATGTAGGTACTGAGCTGTAACTGAACAGTTCCTGTGTGATAATCACAGGTCAGAACTGAGCTGAGCAGTACATGTCAGTTAGCAACAGCCTGGTTCCAAGTGGTAACTGACCAGTACTGCACAGTAACAGGTTGGTTACTGTTCAGTTACAATGCAGTAATGTCCAGTCCTGTTCTTTGTGGTACTGTATGGCATCCAATCAGTACTGGCCAGTTACTGAGTGGTACTGTGTGGATACGGGTCAGTACTGACTGGTACTGTACTGAGGTGTACCGATCCGGGCCCTTCCTTGCGGTTATCATTCAGTTACCACACGGTACCAACATGTGGAAATTTAGCTGCGTATGACTCCCTACCTCCATGGAGTTACAATCTGAGGATTAAGAATATGGGTGCTATAGTTCTTAAAATACATTCTTCTCAAATATCACCATTGTTCATTGTCATCTGGTGCATATTTGTCTTCAAACGATACTCGAACCTAAGAAAAGATGTTTCTCGGCAATATATTTCTGAAACACGCTGAAATGGCATTTTATCGCGGGGTAAGTTTAGATTATCCATGGAGCCGTACTGCATACTGACGTTCCATGAATTTTTTATGGTCTATTCATAGGATATATGCGTTGGAACCCTGCAGGAGATCTGATGAGGATTCCAGGATTGTGCAAGAGATATTCACGGACTCAATTATTATTATGTTATGTGTCCGAGGTTGAAAATTATTTAGTTACATCAACCATTTTGACGAACGATGTATATATATAGGAGATGTGACATTCTGGAAGGATTGGTACATATCCATTTATAATTGCCATTCTAATATTATAAAAGCATTTAAACAAACTATGTGTCCTCGCTTCTGATCGCCTTGTTGCTCCAATGAAAGAAACGGCTGAGGTCGAAACCCCAAACCTAACGTTATGAAACTCGTGATTGTATTGTATTTATTCACATTCACACCCGTCTCGGGTCAAGTGCACATATAGAGTATACAGACAAGACATGTGTATATATGAGGACGGCTAACAACGGAGTTTGGACTAGCTATAGGTAACATCACAAAACTACTTTCTATATGATGTAACCTAGAGACAGCACAATCTAACAATTAAGCACTATAACAAATAGCATAATCTACAAACATTTCAACTACTCAAACCACAAGCTTGAGCACTATAAGTCTATACACAATCTCAGGGGAGCCACTTTCATAACACTTAATACGGCTTACACGGTGGACTATGGGGAGGCCATAGAGGTGAAAGCGGTAGAACAGAATTTTCCAAGCTTTTTGGAGACAGCACCGCCAGCTGACATCATAAATATCATCTGTGAATGTATGTCGAGCAGATGGAACCTCGTACATACATCATCCACAGCTTTTAGTAATTTTCCACGGAGATCAGTCCATCTGGGGCACTCCATCAAAAAGTGAAATTCGTCTCCGATTTGTTCAATCCCAGAGGCCCGGCACCAATGACAAAAACGCCCATCTTTAGTAGTGAAAGGCATTGTATATCTACCAGTCTCAATTTCAAGTTTGTGATTGCTGGTGCGAAGTTTGGCAATACTGGAACGGTCAGTGGATTTTTTAACATCTAATAAATAATCTTCCAAAATAAATGTAGACTTCCATTGCTTGTATATGAGAAGCTTGTCTTGTTTTGTATTGACAGAGATGCCATTTGGTCAACTTCCCGTTCTACAAGTAGATGACACCCAAATTGCGCAGAGTAGAGCTATTATACTTTTTCTGGCGAGAGAATTCGGTAAGAAAACCCAATCTGATTTTTTTTATAAGTATTCAAATAACTTGCTTATGTATGGAAGCCGGATGCGGCCATCTCGTGTTTTCGCATCGGTAATAGTAACGCGAAAACGCGAAAATCCGATGCGAAAATGCGAAAACACGAGATGGCCGCATCCGGCTTCCATAATTATGGGACTCCTTCATGTCTTTAATTATGATGACGTAAAATCAGGAATTGAATTTTTATATTTTTCAAGACACGTAAGCCAAGGAAATACAATAGCAGGTTTATTTTTAACGTAAATACAGCTTGATTTCTTACACTCTCAGAAAGTGTTATCATCAAAGTGTTGTATGTCCGAGAAGTGACAACTATCCAATATAGTGCTGTATCAGGAGCAATACAACACTTCACAAGTGTTAAATTCAGCATTATAAAGTGTTGTGTTGATCCTGATACAGTAGAATAACGTTGGATATAACACTTTTTGACACTTTCTAAGAGTGTTATAACAATTTGTATAATGTTGTCACTTCTCGAACATTTATAATGTTAAATACAACACTTTCATTTTAAGATATAAGCAACATCTGTGTAGACTGATTCAGATTCAGTGTTGAGTGGATAATGAAGCTGAGGTGGACGGTTTTATTTCAAATTTTAAGAGACATATTACATTGTTATGGCAAAAAAAATCAGATCGACCGCGATAAGGATTCATATAGTCGATCGCTGTCTCTTGCGGTTTTGAGATACCATGCACAGTTGGCATAGATACCCACATACAGGATGGTGGTGACCTCAAAACCGCATCTGTCGTGGCGTGTCTCTTTCAATTTCGAATTCGGATCTCGCGTTGGCGACTTGATGAACTGCATTACCAATATCAGGGAACTACGCTTAAATACTGGAAATGATTATCAGTCCAAAACCTGTGACCTTAACCTTAGCCAGTCATTGATATTGTCTCTAATAGTAAATAGTAGTAAGTGGGATACTATAGCATTATATTTCGACTTGACTTCCGTTAACCCACAAAATTTGAAAAAAGTTGATGGCCCATCACCCTTTAATGGTGATCAGACCCGGACATTTTTCGTCTTTGGTGTTATGTGTAATTCCTAACAGATATCTCAGATGTGATACATCCAATCAAGGGGTGATACATCTAGGTGTGGGCATTCGATTGGCTGGATTTCTTTCAATTTTCTTAACAAGCCGATGAAAGTCCTGGATTTCTGTGTGAAAATTTGAAATGACCAATCAAGTGCTCTAGAACGGAATGATACCACGTGATGCACTGTGATGAACCTCATTCTCACGGTGTTCAATTGTGCAGATTTGGCGCAGATCCAATCTCGTTCCGCGAGACTCGCTTCTGGAAGAACACTGTCACGAAGGCATGAAGATCCATGCCTAAGCCAGACCTTGACGCTGAACTTCCCAGTTCGAAGTCCTCTTAATGTCTGGAAACTTTCAGAGTAATAACCCATTTTATGAAAGAAATTTGGAGTTGGCCTTATCGATAATCAACGAACATTTATTTCCTTTGAACTCAGGGTTTTCTGGGAAAACAAGTTTACAACAGGCATTCGTAGAAATGTTTGTGTGTGCATTTGAAGACCTTATGAAGCCTATCTTACAGATGATGCAGTGTAAAAACGAGAAAGAAAAGGTATGTGAATAGAGACAATAAAATAGCTGCGAAGCCTTATCTTTAATTTGTTAGTTGGATGTAGAGGCATGAGGAAGGACATAACTATATATTGTATACTTTGGTTCAGAGGTAGCCGAAACAAAGAACTTACACGATCTTCGGTGTTGAAAATAAAAATATTGGTTTAAGAAAGGATATGTGACATTCAGCTGTTAAGATTGTGAACCCAGAGCTTTAGTTCTTCCATTCTGCATAAAAGTTGGGTTTTGTACAGACGAAAAAAAATAAAAAATAGTTTAATACGGTAAAGACTCATTTCTGTGATGTATTTTCAGGAAGAGTTGAAGCAGAAATTTATCACTGAAACTGCTCCGAGCATCTTACCCAAATTTGAGGAGGCCCTGGTGTTGGCCAATTCCGGGTACTTGGTTGGAGACAAAGTAAGTATCAAGAATGTACGGAGCCGTAAAAGGGACATCATAGGTATACTCCCAGTTAATAACTACGACCCGTACTTATTAACTGCGACCCTCAGTTATTAACTGCGACCCGCACTTACTAACTGCGACCCTCAGTTATTAACTGCGACCCGCACTTACTAACTGCGACCCTCAGTTATTAACTGCGACCCGCACTTATTAGTAAGTGCGGGTCGCAGTTAATAACTGGGGGTCGCAGTTAATAAGTGCGGATCGGAGCATGTCCATTTTACGGCTCCGTAATGGGCTTTTCACGCTGTGTCAATTTGAATCCGATTGAGCATGGTGCGCAGCTGTTACATTCTACAAACAAAACACTTGTGTTGTATCAACACAAGTTCTGTATGTGTTAACTCAAGACTTGTATTGTTGACACAAGACTTGTATTATTTTCTGATATCAGGTAATCGTGTTGGAACAACGCAATAAGATTGAAGGAACTATTTGCTCTCTACAATGCACACAATGAGTAGCAGTACCCGTTCAGCAGGTGCAAATTACAGAATTTGTCATATTTGCACAGTTTAAGTTTCTCGAAATAAATAAGGGTTTCTGACATTTATAGTCCGTTTCAATTTCATTTCTCGTTAAAACGAAATCAGTTGGTGAACCGAAATAACTTCAGTGGAATTTTAAATTTTAGTATAGTTACGACAATCATAATATCGAATATAGGACCCTTCATTTATACAGTTTTAACAAAAAAGAACAAAATATGTAGTGAATTCATTCTTTGTCACCAGCTAGATGCAGATTGTTGCACTGTTTTCTACAAATACAACATACGATTTGAAAATGATGAGTTATCGGCTAGAGCAAATGGACACCTGTCTGTGTTGAGTAGACCTCAGCATTACTTTTACACCCGTATATCTGAAACTATACAGTATTTTCACCTTCCCTTTCTTTGTACAGCTGACGTTGGCAGACGTGATCTTGCTAGACGGTCTACCTTATGTGGAGAAGATTGTCCCCCCGGAGACAATGGCCTCCTTTCCCAAGATCAAGGAACACAGTGCAAGGATCTCCAGCCTTCCAAACATCGCATCCTGGCTTAGTAAACGACCAAAGACTGAAAACTAACACAAATACCAAAAAAATGATACTATTATTTTGTATTAGAAAGCACATACACCTAAATTTGTTCGAATATGTAAGTCTTGCCATGTTCATCCCAGAGATACATATCTTTCAAATGGCCGAGGGAGGACAGATTACTACGGTGGCCCATTAGGGCATTGTCGTTTTCTTTCGATTTCCAATGTTTTTCTTCTATTTCCGAAGAAACGAACTTAATTTTCTAGGTTTTCTTTGTATTTTCCAAGAAATCATCAAAACAGAGTCAAAGTCGAAGGTTTTTCTTCGACTTCGTCTCTGTTTTTACGTCCTTGAACACGAAAAATTCGCAGAATATTGCTATGAATTCGCTGAAAATTCAGATGATTTCTTAGAAAATATAAAAAAAACTTAGAAAATTAAGATGGTTTCTCTGAAAATTCCACGGATATAATTAATTTCCTCCGAGGATATAATTAATTTCCTCCGCGGATATAATTAATTTCCTTCGCGGATATAATTAATTTCCTCCGGATATAATCAATTTCCTCCGCGGATATAATCACCTCCGCGGATATAATTAATTTTCTCCGCGGATATAATTAATTTCCTCCGCGGATATAATCACCTCCGCGGATATAATTAATTTCCTCCGCGGATATAATTAATTTCCTCCGTGGATATAATTATTTTCCTTCGCGGATATAATCAATTTCCTCCACTGTTATAATTAAATTCCTCCGCGGATATCATTAATTTCCTCCGCGGATATAATTAATTTCCTCCGCGGAGGACATCCATGTGACTTGAATTGCCTCGTTTTGAAGCCTTCGTCATTTTTACCTGCGGCACGCAGGTCTACAAGAGGCTCGCGTTGTTACCTGCGGCACGCAGGTCTACGGGAGGCTCGCGTTGTTGTTCTTCTTCTTCTTCTTGTGACTTTTTGAAATGCGCATGCGCTAAAATAGTGTGATCTCTGCCACACTTTTCTTTTCAACCTCCGATCTCACATGACAACACCGTCTTCAGGCGCGTTTGAAATAATTTGCAACTATATTCGGTGGAATGAATTATTGCTTCGTTAATTTTCGGATTGGATTTATAATACATGAGAATAGTGTGAATAACGTCAAAGGACCTACAACGTAGGGTAGGCATTAGGACTCCGATACGCAGTGAACTCTTGGACCCCCAGTTGAAATCCTGCCTATATTAAGATGGGCACGGCCCAAGTCAGAATCGCCAGTGATTTTAATCAAAAATCACCAGAAATTTTCATCAAAAGTAGGTCAGCTCGAAACATGCTGGCAACAGTCCCCTAATGCACCTTCATGCCCAGTGTGAATAACGTCACAGGACATAAGAAGTAGGGTAGGCATTAGGACTCCGACGCACGCTGAACTCTTGGACCCCCAGTTGAAATCCTGCCTATATTAAGATGGGCACGTCTCAAGTTAGATTCACCAGTGATTTTAATCAAAAATCACCAGAAATTTTCATCAAAAGTAGGTCAGCTCGAAACATGCTGGTAACAGTCCCCTAATGCACCTTCATGCCAAAAATCAAGGTTCTAATATCAACGGTAACACTCAGATATAACATATCTCTCAGATATAGCACATATATAAATATTAATATTCATGTCACTGTTCCATTGTTTCTCTTGTTGTATTCCTCTTAAAATGTCGTACTCTGCCTTTGAATGGTGTTTGTACAATACAATCTTGAATCTTGAATGCTTATTTTGCCGACGAAAGGATTCAGATGGACTCACTCATTACCGGACAATTTCAAATGGTAGCCCACTTCGAAGGGACAGAAATGACTATGCAGTATTTTAGGAGTTAGACACCCCTGTGCGCGAACAGTACCTCACAGTTGTGCAGTTATATTGTTCACTTTCGGTTACAAGCATGACATTTGGCAAATAGCTATTTTGAATGATTCTCTTTCGAAACACAGCCTCTCTAACCTCATTCTCGCAAGCCAGGGCCTTGCTTCGCTGGTATTGATGCTCCCGTCGTTTTTCGCACTTAGAATCCCTTTAGAATAGCATTAATCACTTCCGTAAATTCTAAACTTATGTGTATCAGCAGACAATGGGCAGAAACATATTGCATTTGACATCATTCTCTCAAGTCAGAGCCCATTTCTGCTAGAATTTACTGGTTCTATACTTCACAATTTACGTTACTTTGTCAATCAGTTTTACGAATGAAATTACGTCATATATTAGCAGATACTGACCATAAAAGCAATCTATTTGACCTCGTTGTCAAAAGCTTGGACCTTGATTTCCTTGAGAGTTTTTTTAGTTTTATTTTGATTCTTAGATACCTTTCATATTGACTTGGAAGTCATTTTCGCGAATGCAATAATTTGATGTACCAAAAGATAATAACGAGAATTCGACATGATTCTCTTTTACACACAGACCTTGTTTAGTGAACTAACCCTGAAATTTCTCACTTAAATCACCTTCGGAATGACTAATGACAAACCTATTCGCGAATTGATTATAGGGAGATATCCATAGATACGGACAAGAAATGTTTCTTATTTGCAGAATTTGATTTCTTTTAAAAAGACATTAATAAACTTATCAACCTTCGAAAAGGCTTGACCAAACATGTCGGACGAGGTGATATCTCCTAAGGATGAAATAGGTAATTATTTGTATAGAAGGAGAAAACCATGTCTTGGTATTGACTTGCTGCATGGAAAAGAGTGTAAAGGTACCGTATTTAGTTTGCAGATGATAACGCAAATAATGCAGAAACTTAATTTATTATTCTAATCGAATATCAAGACTGTCACAGGCCTCAATTTGAATAGTGAAAAGTGTCATTATGCCTCTTGAACAGTTCGATAAAGCCTTCTACCCCACTCCATAGTTTCACAGATCAAAGTGATAGACCTCATAATAAATTCATTGAAAATTAACTTTGAAGGAAATATTAATTTTCCATTTTGCTCGGCAAAGTAAGCGAGAAGGGAGACTGAAGAGCGTAGATGTTCGCGCTATGACTAAATCCTTGAAATTTGTTTGGCTTTCCAAATATTTGAAAGCCTTTTTCATTTGCAAAAATCAACGGCTGAACCGAATGTTTTGAAACTTGGAATACACGATAATTGTATCAAGACATTGCCAAAGCGATCATTGTGACTTCGTCTGTCAATTCCGGTATAGGCGGCACAGACCAGTCAAAATCGTCGGATTTTGAACGGGGAAAATGAATATATATATATGGTATCAAACCTAAAAGCAATTCCTACGATTGTGGGATAGAAGTTGAAAACTACTTCCCTTGGCATGAAAACACTTGCAGATGGCGTTTTTTTCTACAATTACTACCTCCGCTGATATGTCTTTCACTGTATTATTGCCACTGCCGCAGGTTTTGACTACAATGTAGTCATTTCTCACTTGTTCTTTAAAGAGATCCTTCGCGTTTCTGGAGGTCAAAATTACACCTTCACCGATTGCCTTGAAAATCGGTATGTGAGTATTTTCGGGGTCACTGATCACGAATCGGATGTCAAAATGGACCTTGACCTCGCCCTTGACCTCGAAATCGAGTATCAAACATTTGAGTATGCCTTTCACCTTGTCGGAAGGTCACAAGATATAGGCGGACGACCCTGACCTCTTGAGATGTGATGACCCCGTGACGTGTTCGTTGACATGTGACCTCGACCTTGACCTTTGACCCCAGGTCAAAATTTGCGATGGTGCATTTTGATTGTACTAACGCATTTTTTAGCATGGGAATCAAACGGTTTGTTCGTTTGCAATTTAACGGTTATTGAAGGGAAATAAAATAAAATGCCATAAAATGGAGTGAATTCGGACGATTTTTTATGTTTCTCAACCTCAAACTTTTATCATTCATCGAAAAGTGATTATATGTTAAATGAGATGTAAAAAAATGATATGCAACTTCCAAGAGGCGTATGCGATCACCAAGGCACTAATTGAAAGACTTTGGAATACATATGAAGTGGCTTTACTTGATTTTGAGTGAAAGGGGAGAGAATTCGGAGAGGTGCTAGGGATAAGGGACACTCTTGACATCCCAAAATATGATATTTTGCATTTTTGGCCCTTATACTAACGATTGGTTAATAATCCCATTTCAAAGCCCTTCGTGGCTGACACCAACATTACCGAGTGAACAGAACCTCTGGAGGTATAGTGGCAAAACTGATGGCAGCTGTGAGGTTACATTACCGGACCAACAGAACCTCTGGAGATATAGTTGCCAAAACTGGTGGCAGCTGTGCTGTTACACTGCAGGGTCAGCAAAGCCTCTGGAGATATATTTGCCAGAACTGGTGACAGCTGTGCTATTACATTACCGTGTCAACAGGAACTCTGGAGATATAGTTGTCAACACTGGTGGCAGCTGTGCTATTACATTACCGGGTCAACAGAACCTCTGGAGATAGTTGCCAAAACTGGTGGAAGCCGTGCTGTTACACTAACGGGTCAGCAGAGCCTCTGGAGACATAATTGCCAAAATTGGTGGCAGCTGTGCTGTTTTGAAACATTTTGTACCATCGGTAACTTATACAAAAACATGGAATTTGGTGCATGATCGAAATTGAGTTCACTCAAACTTCTTTTGCTTATTTTCGACCTTTTGAAATGGAATTTATAACTAATATATACTTGACTGCTTAGTTCACGCGTGTGTTAAGTCTGACCCGTTGATACTTGATTGATTGGCTTAACACGACTGTTTACTATAGCTGTCATACACCGACGTTCAATTTGACACGTCATTTGAACACAAGTGTTCGGTTAGATAATAGACCCTGTATTAGACTATAAAATAGCGTCATCACAAAAGAATTAAAGGTGTTTGAAAATAAAACTATATGTGCTTATCAAGTCTCTCTGAAGACGTGTGTAGCTCAGGCCGATATAGCGTTGTATTGAGAATCGGTGCACAGTTCGAAATAGAACATTAGTTTACATGTAGGCAAAATACTTATTCTGGATAATAAGTATTCTTAATTGCACATTAACGCTTGTGAGAGTAGTTTCTGTAGGTGAAAACATTGTTGCCAGATTTAAGATTTCTGCAAGTATCAATGTGATTGGGAAGTAAAATAGGATTATTTGAGAGCGATTGTTTTAATTTTAGTGAATCTAATATGCTAATAACATAGTGATTAAGGGTCGACGATAAACTGTGATAATTATATGACGGCGTTTGTGATTAGTCGTTGAGGATGATTTCGTCATTGTGCTCCATTGTTAGATTGAGTGGAGAATAAACCGCCATCATTGAACCGAGGCTGAAGTAATGAAACAGCAAATGAAACAGGTCATGTAACACAAGAAATTGTCATTATATTGACACCATCTGGAAAGAAAGACAATGTCTTGTGTTGCATGAGCTGTTTGAGATTTTAGTGTAACTGGGTGGAATTATTTTGATCGCCAGTTGATTTAGTTGGCATGGATGAATAATGCATTCTGGAATTAGTAGTAGAGAACGTCATCTGGTTTTACGGCTATACGATAGCTTCCTAAAGTTTATTTTGTTTTTGGAAGTATTAAGTTTATTCAGATTTCTGGCATACAACATCGCGCCTTGGTTGTGTCAGTTTATTTGGACACGGCTATCTCGCTGACACTTTGTCTAGAGTTAACCCAATCTAATAAGAATTAAATCCTATCTGCTCTCCCATGTGGATATGTCGCTTGAAGGATCTAACAGGCTTGCAGTAACTAGAGTGTCAACCAATCCTGATTGATTGAAATTGCAGTTTAAGGGCCGCTTCCCGTACGGATTTCGCAGCCCATCAACTCAATGTTTTATTTCAACTAAACGTTACATTTCTTAGTTCGTTACAGATGTTTACAAGCGCTGTATAAATAAATCAATAAATAAATCAATAAATCAATCAATCAATCAATCAATCAATAAATAAATAACAAGGAATGAGCGGATGGAGATATAGATAGAATAGAAGAATTGTCTATGTACAGGTTCATCGGCAGGTTTTTGATTAGGTTATATTGGTAAGTATGTGTTCATTGTACATTGTAGACGCGTGGGTGATTCCTTTGTCTTTGTACCCCTCTATACACACAAAGCCGTCCAGAAAAAAACTGGGAGAACCATAGGCGGGTTCTTCCAGAAATCTGTGCCTGTAACAATTGCTTGGAGTGTGTATTGGGGTACAGAATGGCACGTCTGATCTGTGTCTGTGTCTTCAATGATAAGGTTTCAATTGTCCGTGGTTGTAGTAGGCATTGTTCGATTTGGTTTGAATGTAGAAGCAGTTCTTGTTTCCATTGATCGTCCTTGGTCAAGGTTTGGGTTTTGGGATTCCACTGAAATGGCTATAGGTCAGAGTGGTTTCTGGGGTGTTGTCACTCACGGTGCTGTTTAGTAATTTTTGTCGTCATCAGTGTTCTGTTTCATGTCTGGTCTTACTCGTCTGTGGTATTCAGTGTGCTGTGCCTGTATTACAAAGAATAGAAGAGTTTGTAGTTTCTTGTTTTCTGGTGTTATTTTTTGCCACCGACATGCACTATCGTGATCTAAGTCACACATGGCCAATAGCAATAATTAATTAGGTACATAAATAAATCAGTTAATAAGTAACTAAATATTATAAATAAAAATATTATTATAACTAAAGCCGATTGTGAATGTTTGATATAACCTCCAGTCTTCTGCCCCTGCTAGAAAACCGGACTGTTAACATTCGTTTAAAAGGGTTTGAAATAAGGGAACACAAGTTGATCGGTGCTCATTATTATGAGCTTTTAATTTGATCAGTGAATTTGTCTATGTTATTTCTATGGCTTTTTGATTGGTTATTGTCCAAATTTGATCAGTCATTTCTGATCACTGGCCCTTATTTCCGCCCCTGTAAAATAGTTTTGACTCTAAGCGTGCTACATTTATTTAAATTTGGTCTTGGGTTTCTTGGAGTAACCATATACTATTAAATGGTACAGTGATAGTCAGTCGATTTGATGTAAGCTAGTAAGGTGGAGTATACCTTGTTTATAAGAGGAGGTTTAGGATTTAATATGGAAGCCAACGACAGAGGGACATTTAAGTTTTTGAGCTCGTTTTCCAGGATGCGGCGATAGGGGTCATGTTTTGGGCATTTGAGTATAAAATGTTCTATCGTTTCTTCTTCGTTGTTGCAGGAGGTGCATCGTGGTGATGTGTGTTTTATTAGCATAGAGAGGTGTGATTTCAGTCCTGTTTTGCCTAGTCTTAATCTTGTGATGATGCTTTTGTCACGTTTACTGTCTAGCTGGAATCCACAACTCCGTCTTTTCCCCTTATCTAGAATACTATGTAGCCATCTACCTCGGTTTTCTTCGTTCCATTCCTTTCCCCATTTACTATCTATTCTGGTTTTAATGATAGAATTCAGTTCTTTATTTCCTAGTCCTATATGCACGTCAGGTGCACTTTTGGTGAGGCTGTCTTTGACTGTCCTATCGGCAGCTTCATTTCCCCTAACGTCCACGTGGGCGGGAATTCAAGCTAAAATGGCGTCAATGTTATTGTCTCGTATTTGTGTACATAAAATTTCTATTTCGTGTATGAGGTCAGGTCTGCTGTCGGATTTGGAGTTCTCTATAGATATCAGTCCGCTTAAGGAATCGCTAAGAATAACGGTGAAAACCGGTCGGTTCTGAAGAACCCATTCGAGGGCCTTGATTATTGGCGACTAATTCAGTGGTGTATACAGACATATTGTCTGGTAGTTTGAAACCTTCGTGAATGTCGAGTTCTGGTATAACGAATGCAGAACCTGTATTGTAACTTGTGTTTTTGGAGCCGTCTGTATATATTTTCAAGCGATTTTTCCAATATGTGTCAATATATTCGAGGGTAGTGACCCTTATATGCTCTGGGTTGTCCTGTTTGGTGATGTAGCTATGCATATTCGTGTCCACGTGAGGTGTGATTAGTTGCCATGGTGCATGGTCTATTGACCTTGTTAGTGTCAGAGATACAAGAGATAGGAATGTCGTGTTCTTGGAATAATCGTTCTATCGTGTAACCGAGTGGTGCGGAGTCTTTCCCCCCATCTTGTTTTTAGGTATTCGTATTCAGTTTTTGGGCCAAAAATTTTGTGGCATGGGTGCTTATCGCCTTTGGCTATTGTTTTCCCTGCATATTTCATTGACAGATCTTCTCGTCTTAAATGTAAGGGGTTTTCATTCGTTTCTATTTGTAGACTACATAAAGGCCGAATACTGAATGTTGTCTATTCTTTTTAACGGAGTCTTGCATGCTGATTGGTAGGCGATTGAACCGTAGTCTATTTTGGATCTGACGAGTGTTTGAAATAATTTGATTAAGCTATGTTATTGGCCCCCAGTTGGTACCCGATACGCACCTCATGAGGTTCAGGTCTTTGTTACACCGAATAATTAATTGGTCGATGTGGTCTTTCCAAGTGAGTTTTCGGTCGAAGATCATACCTAGGTATTTGACACTATTCTTAAACTCGATTTTCTGGCCTCCTAGTGACAGCGTGATGTCTGTGTTTTGTTTATTTGAGAATAGCACACCGGTAGTTTTGACAGCTGAAAATTTGAATCCCCATTTATCGGCCCAGTCGCTAACTGTATTTAGTACCTTTTGCATTATACTTGTTAATTTTTTTATCGAGCCAGCAGATTTCAACATGGCAGCATCGTCAGCAAAAAGTGATTGTTCAATTTCAGGATGTTTTGTGTCAATTTCGTTGGCCAGGCCATTAATCAGGATGTTAAAAAGGGTGGGGCTTATGACGCTGCCCTGTGGGGTGCCGTTATCTAGCTGGTGGTCCATGGATATGGTGTTACCAATACGAACTTTGAAGTTTCGGTCATGAAGAATTTTTTTTATCCAGTGTTGTACCCTGCCCTTAATTCCTAGGTTGTTTAATTGGGTGATAATCCCGTCCTGCCATACAAGGTCAAATGCCTTTTCTATATTGAAGAAAATGCCTAATGTATATTGGTGTTTGGCATTACCCTTTTTGATTGAGTGTTGGAGTCTGGCTATGTGGTCTAAAGTAATTTTTTTTCCGAAAACCGCTTTGTGTTTTGTTTAACAGGTTGTTGCTTTCCTCCAGGTGATATTCAAGTCTATTTTTGACCATGGTTTCCATAATTTTGCATAAATTTGACGTGAGTGAGATCGGCCTATATGACTTACTGTCTGATGGATCTTTACCAGGTTTTGGTATTGGGATAACAATAGATGATTTCCATTTGTTCGGGAGTCGTTTGGTCTTCCAGCTCACATTAATTAGTTTTAGAATTAGTTCCTGAGTGTTGTTTGGTAGGTGCTTTAGGATTGTATACCCTAGTTTGTCTTCGCCGGGTGAACTTTCTTTTTTAGAGTGTAAAGCTTTTCTGTATTCATTGATATTAAAGTCTCCGTTAAGGTAGTTTTCTAAATAATCATTTGGGTCATTTCCCAGGATCGTTTCTTGTTTGATTTTTCTGAATTCTGGTTTCAGGCTGCTATCGCTACTGTTTGATGCGAATGATCCAGCAAGATATTCTGCCTTTTCAAGATTAGTTCTCTGTGTTTTGTTTAGTTTTGTATTGTGTTAGTTGCTTTCCCTTAAATGCTTTTTATTTTATTCCATACTTTCTTTGAGTTAGTTTTCGTATCTATAGTGTTGCAAAAATCTTTCCAGCATCTTGATTTGGCTTCTTTGACGCTTTTTCTGCTATTCTTTTCAGTTCCTTATATCTTTCATGATCACTCTGGAGCCGACTTTTTTTGAATTTTCTGAGTGCTTTTTTTTTGCTGCGATGTTCTTTCCACATTCTTGGTCCCACCAAGGCACTGGATTTTTGTTGGGCCGCTTATTCGTAACTGTAATATGTCTTTGTGCTATGTTTAGAAGTTTGCTGGTTATATTTTCATTGAAAGTCTCTATATCAGTACTAAGTATATCGTCATGTATTAGACTTTGGCAATCGTTTTGGAAGCTTTTCCAGTCTGCCTTGGAGTATTGGAAGTGTGGGAGAGGGTCTGTCTTTTCAAAATCTGGTTTCATGCTAAATTTAGTTAGGATAGGAAACTGCCCATTCTGATTTAACTGCTAGTTCGGGAGAGACTCTTGTTAGGTCAATTGCAGTGAGTTTACCGGTTCGCATATCTATTCTCGTCCCTTCTCCTGAGTTCAGGAATACGAGGTTATTATCATCTAACCATTTTTCTACTGATTTACCCCTATCATCTGACGTGGTGCAAGTTTCGTCCCAGATTGGATTATGGCTATTATAATCTCCGCCGATTATAATTGGCGAGTCATATTTTTGGGTGATTTTGTTAAAAAAAATTTGTGATGTTGTTTTTAGAGTGCCAGGGGAGTACAAATTCACAATATTTATAGGTTTATTATTTTGGAACACCCGTATAGCTTGCCATTCGAGGTCTTCACTTTCTGGGCTCTTGTATAATTCTAGCTGTAGGAGTTCTTCCTTAACTAGTGTGAGGTTGCCTCCATTTGGGCCGTTTAGTCTGTCTTGTCTGTATGGCTTATATCCCTTTATTGCAAATTTATTTTTTCCTGGCTTAAGAAATGTTTCTTATATGCATACGATGTCAGGGCTTATTTCATTTACTAAGATTTTGAGATTGTCTCCGTGTTTTGCAATGCCATTTGCATTCCATTGTAGTATTGATAATTTATTTATATTGAAGTTTATAGATTGTTTGAGTCCTATGGGTGTAAGGTAGTGCATGCATTTATACCAATCCCGAGAACGCTTCACAGTGCTTTGAAGGGAACATTAATGACAGGAAATTTTTGGTTGGCTCAGCCGAATTAGACGACGCGCTGGCGGGGTGTCTTTTCATGTTGCCTCGGTCCCGACATTGTGGCACCATGATACGGGGTAGATATATGGACTGATCTTTGATGTAAACATTGGGTTAAATGGACACGATGACCCTATCTCCCTTCCCCCGACTGCAACTGAATTAGTCCAGATGCCACCATGATGGCATAATGCTATTAAATATTCATGGTATGGGCGCTCAGAACACCGAATTCAATTGAAATACGTAAGATCCTATATAGCGACATGTACTATTGGGGAGCGTTGATAGGATATTGATTTATTAATATTGGGGTTAACCGGTTCTGGGCCCAAGTCAGGAAACGTGGCGCCAGAGATTTCGCGAGATACGATGAATGACAATGTAGAAATTTCGCGTAAGTCTATTCAGAAGCTTCTTTTGTTATTAATGTGTTACCTGTTATAGTCAGCCTAAATCTAATCTGTTAATCATGGCTCCCAACACCACAGCTGTGCATTCCCGAGTTATTAATTTTGAATACACCGAGAAATATGTCACCTGAAATTGCATTTCTTTGGCATGTTTGGAGTCCCTGTAGATTTATCCTATAGTATATGATGAACTGCTCGACGTACGGTCCACGTTCCATACACAACAAAATGAGCGTCCTGTTTTATAACTTCCTATGAAATCGCGTAAAAGTGACTAATTTATTCCAACTGTGAAATCAGCAAGCAATATACAGCAAGAACTTGTCAAACAATCACCCAACACAATGTTATCGACTGTATTCTGTACAGTTTTAGTTATGTGTTGCTTCAATTCGGGAATAATCCGTCGCGCAATTCGAGCAATGGACGCTGCAGACATTGCATCAGGGTTATGAGAAGACGTTCGCCCGCGTGAGGACCTGAGACGCTTAACCAAATCTCGCAAGATTTCCTCTTTGGTGCCATGACTGAAAATACAATGTTGCAACTACAAAAGTAACGCACGTGGATACCTGACGGTATGAATTAGTTGTTACATCGTATGTACTTTGTCATTCTGTTATAAAACAAATCATTCAAACTAAGGACCGAAGTAATGAAATTTGGATGGGACCAGGACAGGAGAAGAGTATATCGCAGTGATGCGCAATAGTCAACTCTAATGCCAATGACAAAAGGTTTCAGGCCAGAGGCAACTGCCAAAAAACCAGGGCATAGTCCACCGAAAGATAATATCTTTGAAGGGGAACCTGAATTTTGAAAAAAATTGCTGTTTCATTTATGAATGATTGAGTGATGAAAAAAAGATTTAAACGCCGTCATCCAACAAAACCGCCATGGAGAGGGGGAAATTCTGACGAAACACCAGATGCATGGACAGGAGGGAGAGAATATATAAACGGTTACACAGCAAAGTCCTCCTAGTGAGGGAAATTAACTCTGGCAACAGAGTAAGAAGAGTGCAAGAACCATATTCAGACTCCAAAAATCCAAGCACCCCCCCCCCCCAACGAAATGCCAGAACACGACATACACCAAGTTAGTTGCAAGGAAACGAAAATAAGACACAAAAAGTAAATACACAGCCAAAGTCCCGCTGAAAAGGGGGCACAGAAGTTTATTGGGGTGTCCGATGGACTGAGAGAATTACATCAATTTATGCCCAAGGATGCCCTAGGGTGTCAGCAAAGTCAGAATATCTTGACGAAGATGAGGTAGTAGAACTGTGAGCACATACCTGCCGGACAGGAACGAAAGGCTGGTAAATATTTAAGGTCTTATGAGGCTAAAGCCCGCTTATGTGGCTAAGCCTGACCAGTCTTCCATCGCAAGCAAATTTGGACAAAATCCCTCAGAGCGTGTAAATGTATGTCGATTCAACTCAGGTATAGGCATATGAACTGAAATTCCAGAAGTTGGTGTTTCAAAATTTGTAACTTGCCCTGGACCAATCCAATATTGGACTAGCAGTGTGTGATAGAAATAAAGGATAATATATGAGAAATATGTAGTACAGAGCACTAGGACATAAACATATTACATTTCAATATAGTTTATTCATAGAAATGTTGTTGTTGTTGTTCCTGGAATCATTAGAAAAAAAATAAAGAAAAATTAAGGAGATTCAACCGTATGCTCCATGGCTTGTCTTTGTGATTTAATGTAATTGTTGAAGCTGATCTGCCAGCAGGGAATCATTGTCTGGTAGCATACATGTGAACCAGGCACTAGATTGAATGAAATAATACGATTATCATTACGCTTTCTCAAATCAAGGCATTACTTTCAGTTTTGGGGAGAGTGGTTAGCAGATATACAGTAGAAAATAAATTAATAACTGAAGAAATGCATAAAAATTAGGAGGGTTAGAGTAATGGCTAGCAGGAGCCGGCTGATAAATATTAAAGATCGCATAATGCTAAAGCCCGCTTATGTGGCTAAGCCTGACCTAACATCTCTCGCAAGCAAATGGGTACAAATTACAAGCGTCTAGTCCGTCATTCATAATCCAGCCGTCGTCCATTAGAGAATATCCGCGCCCATAATCCAAAGACCTATTCCATTTTCCACATAACAGTATTAGCACCAAATTCAAAAAGACAATCATAGTATACATAAACATAGGCTTGTTTCCTGCAGGAGAGAAGCGGTCAACAGTTTTCAATGATGCCAGCAAGACATCATGATGTTCCAAAAATATCAAATCCGTATCGCTGATCAGTATTCTTAATCCATAATATTCGTTATAGAGTCGTCATCTAAAAAAAAAAGATACATCTCAGTCACGCTTTGATTGTGACTGTTCATATGCGTACCATGAGGATCTTGAAGTGCATGGGTTCATACGGCCCCTAGCCCCGGGTTAAGCGGAATTAGACACAAGTTACGAAACGTAGCGCCATAGATCTTGCACGCTACGTTCGTATTTTGCTATCAGCATGCGATATGTATCGCCAAATTTGAGAAACTTTGAGTGGAAGCGCTTGGTGGAATAGCCCTGCTTTATAAGTTTCTGCAACAATGTTTTGTGACGTTGATTAAAATCATCACATTTAACACAGGATCTAGCAAATGCTACTAAGCGAGATATGTATACGCCATATGCAGGTCCCACTGGAATATTACTATCCAGAAAGGGATAGTTTACGATGTCGAAATTGTAATCATCTCTTTTGTCATAAAGTCGACGAGAGAGGATGCCCGCTTCATTTTTATAGAGATACAGATCTAAATAAGATGTGCCTGTAGGGCTATCTGTAGTTTCCTTCAAATCCAGTGAAGGTGGATATATATCCTTCACTGCGTCATTTATATAGCGATTATCCACAGCGAGAATATCGTCTATATAGCGTTTGGTGAATGAGAAGGAACGGGCTTTGAATGGATCGGTTTTGAAAGCGCCTGCATATAGTCATATTCATAAGAGAACAGATACAGGTCGGCCAACAGGGGTGCACAATTAGTACCCATTGGAATACCTATATGCTGCTGATATATTGTGTTGCCAAATTTCACATAGATATTTTTAATGAGAAATTCAAGCAACTCTATAAACAAAGAAACATCCCATGAATGATATCTCTTATATCTGCGAGCGTGTAAAAGTCTGCTCAGGTATATGTATTCAATGCATGTGTTGGTACGACGGGATGGTCGACCGAGGTAGCAACTGACACGTGATTATAGAACGTACATTGAGCGTGGCGTGAAGGCAGAAAATAAACGAGAGAAGCTGAAAAGCTATTTCACAGGGCTGACTTTGAGGCCTAATGTCGTTCTCTCCTATAACCAAAATAAGAACATCAGGGGAAATATCCCGGATTATCTGGAAATCTAATTGCATCATCTTGAAAATTGTGCGACTCTCAGTTCCATGCAAACGCACTGAGGTGGACGCCTGTAAAATCATGTCGCAGACGCGTGTCTGCTTTGGAGGACAAATGGTCGCTGAGGCGACGGACAATAGAATGGCCTAAAACCAGCGATTTAAGCGGCATGTTTGACGGTCAAGGTTGAAAAACGACGGCCGATACAGAATACTAAGTTCTCACCTTAAATCCTTACCAAGCTGTGTCATAAAATAGCCCAAAAATAATTTGCAGGAGCGAAACCTGTTGGCAGATGTGTAGGATTGAACAGAAAGAATACATGCACGCGAGATCAAGCAGGATCAAACTCCAACACTCAGAGCTACCTCCCCGTACGTCAGATGAAAGAAAATGATAACTATATGGTAAAGAAGTAGGAATATATAAATACATAAATTAATTTATGCGGAACATAAATTCAATTTTCTATACCATGAACCACTGTGGCCTCAGCAGGATAACCAACATTATTGGCATAATTTAGAATAACTATTCACACTAATCTCGAGGTAATAATTCATTATTTATACGCCCGTCTTGAGACGATGTGATATAATACGATAGCAAGTTCTGTCCATCTACGAACATTTGTACGGTTCGGGATATTCCCAGTTCCAGGTCTTCAATTGGTGCTAAACACTTGGTTTAAGAAGAACCCCATTCATTTTGAGGTAAAAAAGATCAAGGTCAAGGTCACTGTTGCCAAAAAATTGTAAATATATTACCTATGTGTTCAGAGACGTGAATTGTGATGACGAAGAAGAAGCCTACTGACTGTACCCTTGGACAATCCGTCTGTCTGTCTGTCATGCATGTTAGCAAAATAATTCTAATAAGGCTTTCTAAATTCATGTAACATATGCAGCTTGCGATGGGTCAGAAACTTATTGAAGTTTACTGCCTTTCATCTGATTTATCAAGATCAAATTCTAATATTGGTGATATATTTTGAAGGATTACACCTGGTTCTTCATATCCATACTACATATCAGCTGGTGATTTACTAGAATTACAACACATATAAGGGAAGTGGGAAGAGGTGTCGACATACTGACAGAGCCACATGACTTCACAGTATAGTTTTCGGGTTAACCTATTCTAAAGCACATATTCGTGATATGTGTTGTATCTCAGGCACGCTTTTATTGTACTTGTTCATGTGGTAACTTGGATGACATGACCACACGGCCCCTAGCCCCGGCATAAGCGGTATTAGATACAAATCTTGAGAGCTATGATGGAAATGCTCTGACAACTCGTATATTGGTACTTGGTGAGCTGTTTCGCTGTGACAACTCGTACACTGGGGATTGGTGAGCTGTTTCTTCATCAGATGAAAATGACGGCATTTAACACAAAAGACTAGTCTGTAAGGCCCGATGTCGACCCAGCATCAACTTCCCACAATGCCAACATATATCACAGACCAAAAGGTCTGTACAGAGGGCGGGCCTCGGGGACGAAACGTCCACCAGCAGAATCTCGCCATATACAGGTAAAATTTAAAACATATATGAGGAAAGTGGGAAGAGGTGCCGACATACTGACAGAGCCACATGACTTCACAGTATAGTCTTCTGGTTAACCTATTCTAAAGCACATACCAAGAATCTAACGATTCGTGATATGTGTTGTATCTCGGGTACGTTTTTATCGTACCTGTTCATGTGGCAACTTGAATGACATGACCACACGACCCCTAGCACTGACCAAGTTGACAGACCTTGGATCTAGTTATGAAGGTCAAATTCTAGTTCATGCGATATGTTTTAAAGGGTTATAGCTAGGCTTTCCAAATTCATACTATATGTCAATGGAGAAGCCTATAAAAGTTGAACGACCCTGACATATTTTATGGAGGTCAAATTGTAGTTAACGCGATATGTGTTAGGGGTATAGCTGAACATTCCAAATTCATACTTCTAGTGATGAACTAGAAACATATACAAGTTCTAATTGCGTATAGTGATATCTTTTGTATGTTGATAGCTGCATGTTTTTCTCATCCAGGCCATATGTAACTGGTGATGGACCAGTTTACTGAAGATGACTGTTGTTTACTTTTTTCCAGGTCAAATTTTATGTAAAATCAAATGTGTGCGTGGGCGTATGTTGAAGCTCATAACGCTCGTGTTTCTGAAGGCAACGGTGTCTGAGACATAAACAAATGAGATCACGCATGCCCTTTATATATTACTTTTAACGTGTGGTACGATTTTGAAATATTAGTACGGTAGTCAAACTCGGGATTGTTTGGAGAATCAACACAGCTGCGTTTATCTGTTATTGCATCAGTCTCCTTCAACCAATACCAGTCAAGGGGGTGAAATCTTGACATCTAGCAAGAGCAAATTTTAATTAATCACTGGACCACTCCTTTCATCCAGGCATACAGTTTCGAGGATTATTTGAAAAATAGCGCGATATTATCATCAATTATATATATATTTATTATACTATCACCATTGCAAATCTGATTGAAATGTTGAGGAAATTTAATAAAGATCAAACAGATGTGAAAATTATTGGCTGCTTATCGGACCCAGTCTATATAATGAAGGAGCTACCCAATTTGACAATATTCTGGAGTAAATACTGCACGGTGCAAACTAAAAATGCGACTAACTCAGGTGTTTTGTCTTTGCATCTCGACGTGGGTGTGCTGTGGACACGTCCTTGTCCGGCGATCGGATGAAGTGGGTAAGTTAATCACTGGTAACAGCTTCTTTGGATTATGGACACGGATATTCTTTAATGGACGACGGCTGAATTATGAATGACGGACTAGACGCTTGTATTCCGCAATATTTTTTAACGAAATTACGAATTGCGCAATGGGGTAAAGAATACTTATCCGATTCTTACTTTGAATCACGGTGAAAGGAGAGAACGAACTTTTCGTTGCCAATTAAGAAGTTTTTCCATTCTTTCCAAAATGGTATCAATCGTACGCTGAATCGATATACAATCCTTTCAAACGAACAAGTTTTTCTGCATTTACCTCACACACAGGTGTCTATTTTAATGCTAGCGGTGTGATGTTACCATTAAGAATTTAAAATTTAACAGCACATTAGGTGAATGGTCGTGGGTTTGCTAAAAATATACATATCTCCCACATGAGGTAAGGCGATATTTTTTTTTTCAACTTTCTTGTGTTGAATGTCAGGACCATATGCCCTTGTACCAGCTCCATATGGATATATTGACTGAAACCAACGGTAGCCTTCACTATTGCGGCGAAGTTACCGTATTTCTGCCGAACCGTATAAAGCCTGCGCTTCTTGGTGCAGCACAACCAGGAATCGGGCGGGGTGTCCCCGGTTTGACTTTAGCTACACATCAATGGAATTGCGATATCACATTCAACAGGTTAGGACCAACCGTCACAGTTCATTATATGAATATCTGATATTACCACGATAGAATGCACTTTTAATGATAAACTGATAGTTGGAATATGACACTAATATCTAGTCGCCTCTGAAAAAAACTGTTGGCGATTTTACATCCAGGGTTTTGCATAAATTAATTTATTTCAACAAAAACCTCAAACACGCAAGTTTTGCTACTTTCCCTGTGTATTTCCTTTGAAAACTTGCTACCAATAATTAATCAGTAACATGAAAATGTCACAGTTCGGCAGAAAACTTGATTTTGTGAATAATTTCAACAAAACAATTTTGCCGATGATGAAATTCGTGAACGCATAGTTTAGTCAGTAGGTGCAAGCATTCCATGTGAGAAAATGAAAATGAAAATGAAATTTTTGCCAGAATCCACCCATAGTTACTTTTTAGTTCAAAGTGAAATTTCAGCATATTATAGAATTCTAACTATCTCAGGATTTGAAGCGGCATTATACGGATAGTTTTTCGTCAAAAAGATGAAATATTCGTTAAAAAACGCTTGTATGGGAAGGTATGGGTTGACCCTAACCTGTTCAAGTGGGACCGACATCGAATCAGCAAATACAAAGTGTACTATTACAGTTAGTTTTATGCAAATAAAGTTTTCATCTCATGATGAAACCAAATGAACGCAGTTCGATCCCCAATTTGCTTTCCGCTGGAATGCTCTCACTGACGGTCTGATTCCTTTTAAGGGATTCCAACTGAGTGGACTTTCACACACCTACTGATATTGGTCATAAGAACTGTGAATATTATTATCAATATACATCAAAATTTAATGGAAAGCTTATTTCAAAAGTATTGGTTGTGCGATCGATGTATATAAAGTTATTCCAATGTAAAACTTTTAATAAAATGAGCCTCAACTTTCAAACGTTTATTTTCGAGAAGTTCCAAATTTTCCATTGAATTGTTCACTGTGGAGGGCAGAACAAAACTTACATTTTTTGTCTCGCCTTACGAAGTAAAGGGGATATATTGTGAGGGGGAAGAGGATGTTGTCGTCGGTGTCGGTGTCCCCTCCCTGGAAATGATAAGGTTTTTGGTTTAGCAAATTCAAAGAAATCAAGAAAACTTAAAAAAATAAAATAAAAAATTGGGAGGTGGGCATTCCACCAGGGGGTCAGTTATGGCACTACCCCAGAGGATTCTATGGCTGTTCCAATGAAAAAATCTAATGATAGAGTTTTAAATTAGCTGAAGTGCACATGTACATGTGTACATAGAAAGTTTGCTGCAGTTGTCAGCTGTCTCTGGATGATTATGAAACGTGGTACACATGTTGCTTATGATTTATGAGATGAAATTGTCCAAATTATAGCAAATGATAGCTTTTTGTTTAGCAAAATTGTAGGCCCTCTACATATACACATATATATAGAAAGTTTACTGCAGTTGTCAGCTGTCACTGGATGATTGTTGGTTCTTATGAGTAGAGGCTGTACATGTGCTATTTATGAGGTGAAATATTAATTTTTGTCCAAATTATGAGAGTTTTGACTTAGTGATTTGCCAATTATAAGGTGTTTTGGTCAGACAAAAATGTTCTTTAAATATTAACTGAATTTGTCAGGAGTCATTGTCACACATGTTTCATATGATTAGAGAATCTGCCTTTGCTAATTATGAGATGAAATATTCATTTTTGTCCAAATGATGAAGATCTCGACTAAGTAATTTGCCAATCATCATGAACATGTATACATGAACACCTGTACATGGAAGGTTAACTGAAGCTGTCAGTCTCACTGGATGAGTTTGAAGCCAAGTACTTGACAATCCTCATGATGTTCATATGAACAGTCTCAATTAAATCCTGACTGAGATGCATTATTCTCTAGATAACGACTATAGAAAGAAAATGATATGGATTACGAATACTGATCAGCGATACGGATTTGATATTTTTGGAACATCCTGGTGTCTTGCCGGGATCATTGTTACCTGCTGATCGCTTCTCTCTTGCAGGAAACTAGCCTATGTTTATGTATACTATGTCTGCTTTTCTTGAATTTGGTGCTAATGCTATTATTTGAATTAGGTATGTGGATAATTGAGGCGGAAATTCTTGGACGACGGCTGAATATTGAATGACGGACTGGACGCTTCTATTGCCAACCACTTATTCGAGATAATATTAGTCTAAATAGCGTTCAGAAATAACAGACTTGCATGTGATCAAGCGACAAGCTCACTTCAAAATTGAACAAGTATTCCATGTAGGTGTCCCGAATGCGTCATGCTGAGTGTAGGTTTCACTCAAAATGCGTCATGTTTATATAAGGTAGTATGCAAAGATAAAAGAAAACAATGAAGTCGAAGTCTTGTAGAAAAACAAACAAAAAACTATAACAAAAATTAAGAACACAGACCAATTGACGACAGTCTACTTATATATCGACATTACAGAAAATATTATTTTCAATTTTAGAGTTGTTTTTATGACCTCATGTCAGTTACAAATTACTCTTATCTCCACTCCACCCCCAACACGCATGGAAGATTCTGCATTCGCAGCCGGGTGTGCCGTATTGATTATCGCTGCATACATACCTCCTGCGACAGCCTATTCGATAGGACAATTTCTGATAGAGGTCATCATCGCGAACACCATGGTCTGTTTTACACCGACCATGGTCGATCAGTCAACCACGCATGATATTGCGGTGGGGAGCCTGTGTCAATAACATTACATATTCATGAGACCAGCCGGCCTTCATTTAAACTGCCAAATATTGAGTGGTTGTGTCACGCACGCGCGTCATGATTGACCGAGATTCCGAGTGACGCGAGCTGGCAGATTGGCGTCAGCGCCTAACCCCTGTGACCTTTTGAACAGAGCAAACCACTTGATTGGCTGATAGAATACGCGACGTCATCAATGGATTAGTACACAAAGCCCATTACCAGGGCCCACGACGACAGAAGAGAAAAAGAGAGGCAAGGCCTGGTAACTATTTCCAACCTCCGAACAGCGCATGTCAGCTGAACGACTATCGTCCAGCTACATTCCCTGCCCGTAGATGGAATATCGTTAACACGCTCTCTGCGTAGAGATTACTCCGCCAATACAAACCTTCTTTTACCACTGTAATAACCTCAATAATGCATTAACAGAATATCTCCGAAAATCTGTTCATTAATAACCTACAGTGATTTCACTGCTAACGTGTTTATGTTATTTATTTTCGTTTGTGTTTCGCATGAATATAGTCCATGCGTATGGACTGCCGTAGTGTGTCATGCAATATTAAACATTTATAAATAATGTTAGTATTTATTATCAAATCAAACCTGCTATTGCTATGGCCTTTTCTCCCTTTGGAGTATCCTTTGCAAAATAATTAAAACGAAAGTTGTCTCCCCTTAGGGAGCTCAGCTAGGTTACTTAAGCCCCTGCTCTCTCCTGATACTCCCTCTTCCTCAGTCTTATAGCCCGAGATGTGTGTTGTGCAAGGCCGTGGAGTGAGGGGCAGGATGGGAGGGTAATCAAAGCATTAGCAGGTTTGATTTGATAATAAATACTAACATTATTTATAAATGTTTAATATTTATTGCTCAAATCTTCACCTGCTATTGCTATGGCTCACTACCCAACATAATGTCGGCCTTGTTGTAGTTCCAATAGCAGGCAGAGTAACCGCTGAGATGATCACGGACATGGCACAATAGTACTCGACAAGAGGGACCCTGGTCGGTGACGCAGTGGGTAATCATGGAGTAATCATAATAGATTGTTGAATGTGGCCACTAATTATTCGTCCATGCAAACCGTGATCGTGGATGTGGTACACAATTTTACCCCCACGAAGGAACTCGGGTCGGTGGCGCTGTGATTATTCAAGTGGTAATCAGTGTATAACGAATAGAAGCAGTCATGTACATCTCGGCAACATCGTATACAAGGTGCCCATCTTATACCACTCTTTAAGTCCACAAGCCGTCTTACGTCAACTCTCTGTACTTTAGTCCCTTGTTGCTGACACTAGTAAACCTGAAAGTAATACTCACAAAAGTGTCAGGTCTTGTAAGATGATTTGTGAGTTGACAGCAGCTGACTCCCTTGAGATGATCTTGTAAGTTATTCATAATTGCCCTCATGCACCAACTCTCTGTACTTTAAACCTGAAACTGACACAAAGTATACCCAAAAACCAATACTCACCATTGCGTCAGACCCGTATAACCGTATAAGTTCATTAATAGTATCTGTGTTCAAGAAAACTGACCGTAGATATATTAATGTCGGAAGCCATAAAGCATTCTTTAGCTCGACTACATACAAGAGATATCATTCATGGGATGTTTCTTTGTTTATAGAGTTGCTTGAATTTCTCATTAAAAATATCTATGTGAAATTTGGCAACACAATATATCAGCAGCATATAGGTATTCCAATGGGTACTAATTGTGCACCCCTGTTGGCTGACTTGTATCTGTTCTCTTATGAATATGACTATATGCAGGCGCTTTCAAAAACCGATCCATTCAAAGCCCGTTCCTTCTCATTCACCAAACGCTATATAGACGATCTTCTCGCTGTCGATAATCGCTATATAAATGAAGCAGTGAAGGATATATATCCACCTTCACTGGATTTGAAGGAAACTACAGATAGCCCTACAGGCACATCTTATTTAGATCTCTATCTCTACAAAAATGAAGCGGGCATTCTTTCTCGTCGACTTTATGACAAAAGAGATGATTACAATTTCGACATCGTAAACTATCCCTATCTGGATAGTAATATTCCAGTGGGACCTGCATATGGCGTATACATATCTCGCTTAGTAGCATTTGCTAGATCCTGTGTTAAATGTGATGATTTTAATCAACGTCACAAAACATTGTTGCAGAAACTTATAAAACAGGGCTATTCCACCAAGCGCCTCCACTCAAAGTTTCTCAAATTTGGCGATACATATCGCATGCTGATAGCAAAGTACGAACGTAGCGTGCAAGATCTATGGCGCTACGTTTCGTAACTTGTGTCTAATTCCGCTTAACCCGGGGCTAGGGGCCGTATGAACACATGTACTTCAATATCCTCATGGTGCTCATATGAACAGTCACAATCAAAGCGTGACTGAGATACATCTTTTTTGGATAACGACTCTAAAACGAATATTACGGATTAAGAATACTGATCAGCGATACGGATTTGATATCTTTGGAACATCATGATGTCTTGCCGGCATCATTGAAAACTGTTGACCGCTTCTCTCTTGCAGGAAACAAGCCTATGTTTATGTATACTATGATTGTCTTTTTGAATTTGGTGCTAATACTGTTATATGGAAAATGGAATAGGTCTTCGGATTATGGACGCGGATATTCTCTAATGGACGACGGCTGGATTATGAATGACGGACTAGACGCTTGTAATTGAAAGATGTCTTGTGCATTGGCAACAGGTTGACCTGTTGAGGTGATCATGTAATAAAGTGGGCATGTGAATAGCTGTGATGATGCCGTAAGTTGGCTGACCGTTTGGCTTACAGCACACTAAATACTCACCCAGAGAGAACCCGGGTCGAAGACGCTGAGGGTACTCGTGGATTAAAATCAAAAACCTGATTGTAAATGTGGTACACAATACTCAATAGAAGGAAAACCCAGGTCGTGGAGACGCAGTGGGTGTTAATAGAGTAAAACCAGTAATAACTAAGAAAAGCCATGCCTAAACCATACTCACCGATGAGTCGGGTCTAGTAAGTTGGCAGCTGACTGACCTATAGAGGTGATCAAGTAATACGGTGGACATATGAAATGGCTGATTAGATGTGATGATGCAGCAAGCTAGCTGATTGACTGACTTGCTGTGCTGAACAAAGATACCCCCCGCCCTCTTTTTTTGTGGAAGTTACTGGACCACGTGCTGGGCAGCCACCAGCGGCCCAAGCGTGGTAACTCTATCTGATTGTACTGACATATCTCTCAGATAGAAATCGGTAAAAGTTGAATTGTCATGAAGGGATAGGTTCTTCCATAAAGGCCATGATGTAACGATGGCGCGAAATTCATGGGAAGAAGCAGAGGCCAGAAGTGGGGGAGCGTCAATGGCAAGTCGATATGTCAACTTAACGGTCTTCTTCAACAAAGAAGCAATAGTAGTCTTGGTGATGTCACGCACTGCAGTTGGCTTAAGAGACAGGAATAACAGATCACGAGCGTGAAGCTCGGAAACTCTAGACGCCAAAGCGAAGCCGCCAGGAAAGCAGTCTTGTAGGAAAAAGCTTTAATAGAGGCGGACTGTAAAGGTTCGAAGGGCGGACGAAGCAGGGCACTAAGAACCACACCAATATCCCACTTCGGTAACAGCTGGCGAGTACGGCGAGACTGTAAGGCGAAATCACGTAGGAGAGCAGAGATATTGTCGTTCAAACTAATGTCGATGCCGGTCGAAAGATGTGAAACCCTAGCCAAAGCAGAACGGTACCCCTCAATGGTGCTGATTTGAAAGTTCTTATCACGATGTAGGTGAAGGAGGAAGTCAGCTACTAAGGAAAGAGAGGCAGAGTCGGGATTGGAATCACGTTCTCGGCACCAGGAGACGAAATAGGCCCATTTCGATCGATAGAGCTGCGATGTGGAAGGTCGATTGGCTGAAACCATCGTCTGTACAACTTCTGCGGAGAATCCTTGGACTGTAACTGCACTCTGGATAGTCTGCAGACGTGTAAGTTGATCCACCGCGGGTTGTGATGTATTATTCCGTGAGGTTGACGCAACAGTTTGGGCCAAACTGGAAGGCGACGTGGCGGAGCGATAAGAAGTGGAACCAGAACCGGAAACCACTGACGACGATGCCACCACGGAACCACGAGCAGAATGACGCAGTCGTGCTGAGTAATCTTTGAAGAACTTCCTGAATCAGGACCATGGGCGGGTAGGCATAAGCCAGGAAGTTGTCCCAGTTGATTGAAAAGGGCGTCGATGGCGAAAACTTGAGGGTCCAGAATCGGAATGATGAAGAGGGCGAGCTGTGCATTGTTCCTCGTCGCAACAGATCGATCAAGCGGGGTCTCCCAGATGCTGCAGATCTGGCGGAAGACCTCCGGATGAAGCTGCCATTCAGTCTGAAGCACGGTGTCGGGACGAGAAAGGCGGTCTCGCTAAGACATTGAGCCGACCCGGGACATGGCGAGCATTGAGATGACAGTGATGAATGAGAGCCCAGTCGTAAAGATCCCACACCACCAGACGAAACGTTGAGAAAGATCGGGTGGTACCCATCTTATTGATGTGAGCACTGACAGTAGAGTTGTCCGTAGCGAAGAGAAGGGACGAATTCACGAGACGCCAACTCCAATGCTGAACTGCTAGGATGACTGCCTTCATCTCCAGAAGGTTGATGTGAAGTCTGGCATCCAACCTAGACCATCTGCCGGACACCTCCAGTCCGTCCAGATGGGCTCCCCAACCGGTCTCGGAAGCATCGGTGTAGAGATGGTGATCCGGAGATGGAAATCGGAAGGGAACTCCCCGCATGACGTTGTGGCGGGACTGCCACCAAATCAGAAGTGGATGTAGAGACGTCAATACCGGCACTAATGGATTGAGGGATGACGTCTGAAGATAAGACAGATGGTACTGCAGTGGCCGAACTAGGAGACGTCCGTAATGAGTAAGGTCCTGCGTAGAAATGAATAGCCCTATGAGTTGATGACAAAACAACTATAGTGCCAACGTCTAAATACTGGTCCAACGGTCTATCGGGGGACGAAGCACTTGATGGAGAGTGTCGAGAAACTGCCCCAAAGTAACGACGAACCTAAGTAAACCTCGATGTGAAAGCCCCGAGATGGAGAAAAACGCCATGACTGGAGAAGTGATACAAGGGGCGATGTTGACTTCGAACGGGAGGACTTGCCACTCAAACCGACGACCGACGATGGTGAATCGTCAGAAGAAAGGTAAAGAATACCGACTAAAAGACGAAAAACACCGAAGTCGAGAGACGTGCAGGCGAACAAACGTCGAAGCCTCTATGACGATCAAGAGAAAGATCTAGAAATGGAGACCGGGAATGTCGAACTTGACGACCCTGATAAGGAGGTATAAAAGAACGACGTGGTGAACGGCGTTGTGGCGTACGGGAACGTCGTACAGATGTACGAGAATGACGTGCCGGCGTACGGGAAAAACGGCGTTGAGGTGTACGAGAAACGACGAACAGACATAATGACCGACGTGCTAACGTACGGGAACGATGTTGAGGCGTACGTGAACGGCGAACAGGCGAACAAGAACGACGTACAGGTGTATGAGAAACGACGTGACGGCGAATTGGAACGTCGTTGAGGTGTAACAGAACGACGTAATGCAAACGAGAATGACGCTGCGGAGAATGAGAACGGCGTTGTGATGTACGAGAAACGTCGTTTTAGGTGAACAGAAACGACGTTATGGCGTACAAGAACTACGTAGAAGGAAAAACAACAGAAGTTGAATCCGAAAAACTGTAAATCCGAAACTCGAAAAGTCACAGTGGAGTCCGAACGAACAGCCGTAGTTCGCGAAGCTGTTATGGGCAAAACAGCTGAAGAAGAAAGCCGAGATTTAAAACGCAGAGGAGATGATGTACACGTTGAAAAACGTTAATCCTGGGCGTAACTCCGCCCGGTAGCATCATCCCCGACGTCAACACAAAGATACTTCCAAAACGTAAACTAGGAAGATCTTCATTAAATTTAAAATTCCCCGATGAGAGCAATTACATTTTTATGTCTCTCGCCGGCAGATAAACTAAGGTCATTAAATTTCATAAATTGAATTGACCAATCAAAAGCTTCTAAAGAAGACACCAGACCAGGGAAAGATCAATAAACACCCTACATATCGTCGAACGAGAAACATTTCTAAAGTCTTCCGGAGAAATAAAACTCACACTCAAGCTAATAATAATTTCTCAGTAAGAGGAAATAAAATTAAAGCTCAACTCAATTTGAATTGTAAGACTAATTCAGTATTCCGACGGGAAAATTTTGGTTGTGAAAAATAAATATTACAACTATTTAACAATGCAATATTTACTAGCAATCTAGGTAAACCAAAGATGGTAAATCAAGGGAATACCATCTAGACGTAACGCTATGAAAACTTCGTGCAAAATGTTCGTCGATATTCTACGAGATCCCATAATCAGCCAATCACGACCATTTCAACTTTTTCGCTCTGACAATGATTGACGTTTACTTCCAGGAGATTAACATCTTCGCACGGCACACACTTTTGATATTTTTTACCCCGAACAAAGCCAGACTTTTCGGCGGGAGTAAGCGCTTTGATGTTTACGGACCCTGCCGGGAAATGATGCCATATTTGGAAACTATTTCGGGATAATGTTTATATATTAGACCACGAGCTACCGTGTGTAATTACTTTGGGCGTGATTTTGAAATAGTTACAACCAGCTATCCATCTGATTGGCTAACAATAGTAGTTTCAACTCGCACGGTATTTATATAGGGCTGAATTCAGGTATAATATTCCGTGATATTATATCCGAGTTTACTGAGATTGTATTTACTAGCAGAAAATGTGTTCCAAAGTATAGTACAATTTCTAAATAAACAATCTCGTGATCTCTTTTCTTGATCAAAACATATCACGAATAAAGTGATAATCCTTGATTACACAAAGAGAGTAATTTGGTAGGCACATTAAAATGTAACAAAGACGTAGTGTATAGCTTTGACTTGTGGCGACGAAGACAAACACAACAACAACAACGTAAGAGTAAATGGCAGAGAAAAACCTCTGCAAGTTCTCTCTCTTGATCACATGATATCAAATAAACAGAATAACACGTGATTTAACAAGAGAGTAAATTGTGGTAGGCACAATGAACTGTATGCATATATGTAAACTACCAAAAACTGAAAGGTCCGAAACACAACAACAACAACAACAACAACGAAAATGAAGGGATATGTTATCGTTTATATCAGCAAGAATACAATTTCCCTGCAGAAACTTGTAATGCTGCGAAGGTTTAATACGTTGAAGCATTTCTTTTCCCAATGAACTGTACTGCAGGCCGACCCGTGAAGCAGAAATCTTTTGTTCGTCGATAACAAAAGGACGGTCAGGCAGACCCGGCTTGGGGATAGAATCCTTTGTTGTCTCGAACAAAGAAACAAGTTTGTGCACAGACACACCAGACAAGGCTTTACTAAACTGTCTGGAATATTATTACTATCTTCTCGTGCAACAGTCCCACTAGGGGGGATTCTAATAGACGACGATGTTGACATGGCAGGGCTAAGTCTATGCGATAAATCCAAACGAGAACCAGCAAGGTCCTCGTTAAATTTGAAATCTCCGACTAAAGCAATTTCATTTTGGCGTCTTTCGTCCGCAGATAAAGCAGGGTCTTCCGTAGCGCGTAATAAATACGCTCGCCGAGCCTGGGCATAATTCCTCCAGGCGATATCATCCCAACTTAGACATTATAAACACGTGGACTGACGGTAACAAAGGTGACCTTTGCATGGGAAACAGACAGTGTGAGCATCCAAACTAGACCAAAACTGCCCACACGAGCGGCAAGAATTAGAATTACAGGGACAGATATCTCAGACAATGATGTCTACGTAATACAGCAAGAAAATACTAGCTTAGAAAAATACAACCGTAGGTCAAACCAAACTAGCACACTATAGGAACTCCTTGACAGCAAACCACTCGGGAGTAGGTGCAATTGAGAAAGAGGAAAATTCAGGAGAAAGCAGGGGCTTAAGTAACCTAGCTGAGCTGCCTGAGCTCCCTAGGGGGAGACAACTTTCCGTTTTAATTATTTGCAAAGGATACTCCTAAGGGAGATAAGATATAAGCAATAGCAGGTGTAGATATGAGCAATAAATGCTTACTTTTCAGCGTGACTTTTCAGGCATTTTTCTGGACCCGACCATGGCTGGGATAACTTTAGTATTCAGATCATAGACGTCGTCTATCCATCTACTATGGATTCCCCCTTTGGATTTGAGAGAAAAATCCGAGAGCGGGAATTATTCTGGATGCTAGAACTTGGGTCGGTGTTTCCGTTGGTTTAAATGATAATGTCAGTGGGTTCGGCAATGCTACAAACCGCCGTTCAAATATATCCAACATTACCCAACTATTTAAACCCCATCAACGGAGACAACGCAGCCATGGTTGGCGAAAGTTTAATAGTTCGATGATTCACGACCATATCACTTTAAATTACTTAGTGGGTTTAACTAACGCACCCAATAGTATACATAGCTTACGTACAGTTCTGAATGCGTTACCTCTGAGAGCTTTAAATCAAATAGCCAGAGATATACAGCAATCTGCGTCTTCAGGAAATATAATACCATCCAAAATCAGTAAAGTATGTAAAGATATAGCGTATTTTCGGTTGTATCGTCCAGTGAACATAATCGAAACATCTCAAGATCGGCTTTTCTTGAAACTCAACTACTTAGATAAAGGACTGGACATCATTAATTTACCTCGAATCCTGAATGATCAGAGGTACGCAACGCTGTACCAAACTATTTCAAGTTCACAGAACCTCCTTGCATTTCATATAAGTATACTAAATCTATAGCCACCAAAATATTCAATTACTCAAATGCTGTCAAGGAGTTTGACTGGA